>KZ806933.1:642842-665119 GCA_000696205.2 Oncopeltus fasciatus | reverse complement strand
TACTCTTGATATCACATTATATTATAATTCTCTATTATACTAATTTCAAATATTACTGTATTCTCATGACATTGTATTTCTACAGCCCTGAAGATGGCTTACAATGTAAGCCGAAACGTTGGCAGATAATCCTTCATTAAAAAAATACATTTTTTAATTTGTGTATTTTTGGATCTACCTCGACCGAACCCCAACTAAAATCATCTTAGAATAATATCTACGGTCAACAAACTCTCATTTTGAACATTACATCATTCTTCTTATTTTACTTTATACTTTTCTTCTTCTTTGCTATGGCTCCCATATCTTATTTTATGAAGGCTCCTATTTTAAGAATACACTTTTATGCCACAGTTCGCCTTTGAGATTGCCCTCATGTTAATTCACAAGGAGTGGACTTGAAATTAAGGCTAAACTTTAAATGACTTTAGATACCCCCTCCCCAAAACAGCATGTGTTCTCCAAGAAACATCAGGTAGTGTATCCCAGAAGCCCACGGACAATAAGGTATTCATCTAACCCACAAGTCATTTACTGTTCTGGGTGACTTGCAGACTTAAGTCTAATCTTTCTATTTCTATTCCTTTCTTGTGAGCCATGTTAAAAATGAGGTAACCAGATAACCATAAACTTGTATTACCTAAGAGCTACTTTTGGAACTGGGAAAAATGTTTGACAGGTTTATTTTGAAGGAGGGCTAATGGTTTTTAAGGATGTTGAAAATGTTAGAATAAGTTGAAGAAATTTGTTCTATGTCCGTTCAGTGGTTAACTGGATTGTGTTGTAAGTTAAAGTGAATGGTTTCAGATAAAAGGCGTTTGTGTTCATAGGGTTCAGTGGAAGGAATGGTTATGTTCTCGAAGTAAAATTTGTGTTTTTCATGAAAAACATGTTTAGTGAGGGCAGTTTTTATTATTTTTTTTTTTATAATTTTCAACATTCTAAAAACCATTAGCCCACCCTCAAAATAAACCTGTCAAACATTTTTCCTAGTTCCAAAAGTTACTTAAACCCAATAATACCCTTCCTTCTTTCCTTTGTCCTTTTATTGCCCCCTTTTGAAACAGGCCGCTCTCCCTTTGTACCTTCCGCCTCTTACCCCCCCACTCTTCCACCACCCTTGATGTCCTTCTCAAAAATTATATGTTTCTTCTCAGTCACAAATATGTGAACTTAGGGACAGGACGTCCCTTCTTGTCTTCATGATAGGTAAATGTGGTCAATTACTGTTTTAATTTTTTGCAATAATTTTTTTTTTTAATAGTTTGGTTGTCTACATGTTTAAATTCTCTTACATAGCTTTCTTCATTCATACTTTTGATATCACATTACATTATGGCAATTCTTTATTATAATATTGTAAATTATTATTATATTCCCATGACATTGTATTTCTACAGCCCTGAAAAAGGCTTACAATGTAAGCCAAAAAGTCAGAAGATAATTTTTAAAAAATACACTTTTTTTTTTAATTTGTATTTTTTTTTTTTTTTTTAATCTACCTTGACCAAACCCCAACAAAAATCATCTTATAATCTGAATAAATGTTTCCTATAACTTCAGTATAAAATTGACTTGCTTTTTATTTGCGTTCTTTTGCTTTGATAAACAACTTCAGAAAGCTGAAGTCATTGTACTAAGTCACGGGACAATTTTTTCAGAGAAAAAATTCTGAATTAACAGTAACTGAGCATACACTATTCATTGATAAAGGAAGACCAAACAGTTGAAGTGATTAAATATCACAGAAAACAAAAAGGTGTTCTACTGCTTGTTGCTAACAAGATTCAAGGCTCTTTTTATGTGTATTTCTTATCATTCATTCATTACTTTCCCTCAAACATTCTCTGATATATTGCCCTCATGCTTTACCTACAAAATCAACTAATCAGCTAATTAATAGCTGATGGATCTTTGTGGAGACCAAAACTGCAGTTTCTTAAGATTCTGTTCCAGTAAGCATCAATCTCCAACTCTAAATGTTTACAGGCAGACTGATAAGACAGATGAACCACTCCTAAAACTTTTTTGAGATCTTCAAAGTAAATGGTCCCTCATATTTTATAGAGTATTATATATCAATAATATTGAGCATTATTAGGGTATAGCTCTATTAGGCCCTTGATCTTGTTTGACTCCTGGATGGCAAAAGACAGGTTTTCCCTGTTTTCTTCTACTATACTTGTTTATCCAGTATAGGAAGCCAAAGTATAATATATGTTGTTTATTTCACATTTTGATAATTTGAAAGATGATTAGGAAAATCCACTAAGGGGGAACATGTCTCAAGAATAGACTTGGCATACTTTCACTTACATACAGTTGCCACCACTGCCACAGTTATATAAACCTCCCTCCACAATCTGACCGCACACTGGGAGAATTTCTTAGAAAAACCTCATTTTCATTGTTTTCTGGACATTAATCTCATCATACAAGCCCTTAAAAATGCAGATAAATTTATTCAGTACCCATAGATAGTGTATACAAATCAAATCACACTTGATTGAGTAAAACACCTATTTGAAATCGATTAACCAAGCTTTAATTATATTAGAGTACAAAAGGTATTGAAGAGGTACACATCACTTCTTCTGAAACCTGCCTGCTCTTTTCTGAGCACAAGTGACAGCCTTACTTTCCACTGTCCTTTGAAAACATAGCAGAGTTATACTGTGTCCTGCCTCTTCTTCCAATCCTCCGGAACATTTTCAGTTTACCAAAACTTTGCAAATGAATGGAATAGAAAGTCTGTTGATGTCAAATCACCTTCAGAAACACAAGTAAGATAGTGCAAAATGTGAGACAACTAATTCACAAGTCCTAGATTCAGGTTGTGGGGTCAGGAATGGATCATTCCTGTAATCTGAGAAGGCAAAGTTTCATAAATCATTTGAAGTCCTTTAGACTTCTTTCTGTTAAGGAAGGAATAATAATTTATTCCAGCCATCCGACACTGGAGTTGTTAATAGTGCTTGTTTCTCACTGGCTGGTTGTAGGTATTGTTTTTCCCAGAGAGGACATAGTAATATCATACAACTCCTTCAGGTCACCTCCACAATCTCTTGAACTGGACCTGCAAGGTTATCTGTATATTTCTTTTTATCTCGACAAGCACTAAGCATAACTAACATGGTAAGTCAGAAATATTAGACACTTTTTGCCTGATAAGACAGCTATGGTTTCACTTTAACTTAGCTTTCTATTCATGAATGGGGAAGCAGAAATTCACCATCAGTTTCAGAATATAAACCAATAGAGTGCACTGCTTCAGGAATAAATACCTCCTAATCATTTTCTAATTTTAACACTGCTTGATAACAACTTCTTTTATTTTGACATACAAGGCTTGTCCAGAAAGTAATGGCACTGAGAGTGTGATGGCGGTAAGGTATTGTTTATCCATATGTTGGCTGCACTGCTGAATAGAACTTGAGAAGTTGAGAACTGTAGATGCAGCAACATGTTTAGTGAGAAATGTCGAACCAATCTCCCGCCAAGTGTGAAATATGCGGCATTATCTGTTATCACGTTTGGGAAAGGATTAACTCCCGCTGAGGTTTGTAATGAGGTATGGTGACAAAGCTATGAACCGTACAAATGTGTTCAAGTGGTTTCGCGAGTTTAAAAATGGTCATACATCTGTGCTTGATGGTCAGAGGAGCGGAAGACCTTTAATTATGATTTTAAAATATACACAGACTGAAGTAAGAATGGCGAGTTTGCTGGATGTGCCAGTCTTATTTTCAAAAAAGTAATTCTTGAAATTAAAAGATGTATCGAACCAAGCAGCACAAACAACCAGGCAGAACAATTAGCCATCCTGAAATTACTGGAATACATACACACAATGGGACTAACCAATAAAAACATTGATATGTTAATTGACAAGTAACAGACAATGCTACTATTCTATAATTAAAAAAACAAAAAAATTTTACAAAACTTACAGACAAGAGAAAACAACCGGATTAGTCTTGCTTAGAAAAAAGGGCATTTAAGTATACATGAGAATGAATTAGTTGACAGAGTAGCGAAGTCTGCAATTAGAGATCCTTCCCCAAATGTGTATTACCAACTTAATCCAAAACTTCACCTAAAACATCTGCTACTCAAACAGGCTGTAATACAATGGCAATCAAGATGGGACAAAACAAACAAATCTAGACACTTATACACATTAATACCTAACATGCCAGTTGTACTATAAAAAATGAAACACATGGACAGAATTTTAACTAACTAAGCCATTACAGGATACATTACATTCAACAGTTATTTTCATAAATATAAAATCATAGACTCTCCATAATGTGCTTGTGCTTTACAAACTAATAGACATAACAACATTTATTAAGCCACTGTACATTTCTTACAGACTATATAACAGTACTAAGAAACAAATCATTAGAAAATGACCAGTAGAATCAAATTTATTGATGGGCTGTTTACTGCAAGAATTTCAAAATTTTCTCAAAAATGTATCACTTGAAAAAAAAAATCGAACTAATTAACGGGAGGTACTCAGAAAAAACATTTCTCATGGGTTTATACTGCAAATAATTAGACATAAAATTATTTATTGTAAATATTTGCTCATTTTTATATTTTATTTTTCTCTTACATAATTTTTTCTTGCATATAAGTTTAGTTTTGTTAAATTTTCTGTAATTTAATGTTTCTTAGTTCTGATTTGTTTTTATTATTTAATTCAGTCAATCAACTGACTATTTAATGTAAATGATTCTTTTAAAAATACGTGTACATTGTATACTTAATTGTAAGATATGTACTGAATAAATTCCCTTATGACAGGGTTACTGTATGAGGAAAAAAATAAAAAGGTGTGTGTGTGTGTGGTGTGGTGTGTGTGTGTGTGTGTGTGTGTGTGTGTGTGTGTGTGTGTGTGTGTGTGTGTGTGTGTGTGTGTGTGTGTGTGTGTGTGTGTGTGTGTGTGTGTGTGTGTGTGTGTGTGTGTGTGTGTGTGTGTGTGTGTGTGTGTGTGTGTGTGTGTGTGTGTGTGTGTGTGTGTGTNTTTTTTTTATTCTATTCCCTCTCATTAATTGTTTAAAATTTATGTGGGATAAAGAACCACAACCAAATAAAATATTTATAAATTAAAATTAAATAAAGTAAATGACGAGAGTCGACAAATAGTATGACAATGTCAGCTCCTTCGAGTTTAGGACGAAGTTCTCGTCTTTCTCGTAGGTTAAGCTCTCGCTAATGTAGAGGGAATTTAATGAGATATCTAGCTAGTCCTTGTGGTGTAATGGCTTAACATACCGGCCCGGATAGCAGGAGATCCAGGTTCGATTCCTGGCTGGGACAGTTAGATTTTTTTAAATTCTATTCCCTCTCATTAATTGTTTATAAATTTTAATTAATTAATGCTTCAGCATACCATGTATTCCCCACCAGTAATAGGAGTTCCACCCAGAAGCTGGTTAATAGCTGTAATTTCAGAAGATGGTCCAGCAATGAGACTGGTGCCAGTATCAGCGATGGCTTGGCAACCAGCATGGCAGAATTCTTTATTACTAATTTCAAGCCTGAAAAAAAAAAAAAATAATAATAACCAGTTCTATATAAAATTATTATCACTAATCTTACACAAAATTTAATATAAACAATCCTCTTGGGCTAGGGTTAAAATATAAGTCAGCAAAAATATTTCTTAAAAAGAAAATTGTAAAGAAACAAATAATTACACTAGTAAATAGATAATATTTTATCTCAAACAATTTCAGCAAAGTATGGTAGATAAACAAAAAAAATAAAATTAATTAATTCTTATAAATGAGATTATGTCTATTCTAACTTACATAATCTAAATCACATGGATGCTATGTGTATGTATGTATTATACATATATTATTTATAAGAGAGAGAGAATGAAACACTTGCAGCTGGAGTGTTTCATTCTCACTCTCTATCCCACCTGTTATTGTAATCAATAACAGGTGGGATAGAGGGTGCAGTGAACACACAAAAAGAAAATATCACAAGGAGTAAAATTTTTGGGGATTTCTCGCCCCTCGTCAATGACTCACTGTCAACAAGACTGAAGACCTCTCACATTTTGATAGTAAATTGTAAGTTTTTTATTGGGATATAACTTTTAGTTTTTAATTGGAATATGACTTTTAGTCTTTTAATAAACAGAATTTGTTTGAGAGGTACATTTGTAATAACTATGTTCAGGGCTCTAAAAACATAATTGTAAATATTTTATAGGCACCTTGATGGAGAGATAGTCAAAAATTAGAGGTAGGTTACTGAAGTTATAAATATTTTATTTGGTTGTGGTTTTTTATCCCACGTAAATTTTAAACAGTTAATGGGAGGGAATAGAATAAAAAATCTAACTGTCTCAGCCAGGAATGGAACCTGGATCTCCTGCTATCCGGGCCGGTGCACTTGCCAATTGTGCTACCAGGACGCGCCAGGTATCTCATTCAATTCCCTCTACATTGGCGAGAGCCTAACCTACGAGAAAGACAAGAACTTCGTCTTACACTCGAAGGAGCTGACATTGTCAAGCTATTTGTCGACTCTCGTCATTTACTTTTATTTAATTTTTTTCTTTATAAATATTTTATTTGGTTGTGGTTTTTTATCCCACGTAAATTTTAAACAATTAATGGGACAGTTAGATTTCCTGGCTGGGACAGTTAAGATTTTTTATTCTATTCCCTCCCATTAATTGTTTACTGAAGTTATGTTTAGTTCTACCTATTCTGGTCTTAAGAGTACCCTTGGTGGATGTTTCATTTGTAAAAATAATCTTCACTCCTTATAGTTCCAAGTATTTATTAAAATTACCACAATAATTCTCACTGCCACTTCATTTCATTATAGCATTTATATTTATAATATTATCATTACATTATTAACATTTCCTTAAACTTCCACATTGTGAAGGGCTGATTATAGTCTAGGGAACAACTTTGGTACTCCTAGGTACCTTGGAATCTCAACAACTCTGATCATCTGAATATAGTTCACAATATTAGCCCCAAAAGAGAGATCATTATGTACTTATGATACAATTTCCTGGTATTCAACCTAGTCTACCTTACTAAGAATCCACTTAGAATGACTTTCACACTCCGGAACAGTAATGGTCACTATGGTGTAGATCATTTATAACAGCCCAGAAAAGGTTTAAGCAAATTGATATAATACACAGAAATAATAAAGAAGGGAATAATGAAGCCACCTTTGGTCACTCAGAAGGGACCCACCCATTCTATGCCACATGTCGCACCTGAAGTATCTTGAAAATTTTTGGAGCATGGGCATGAGACTTTACATACTCTCCAGACCATATGACAGCTGATTACCATATTTTTAGGCACCTAGACAATTTTTTTTTTTTTTTTAATAGAAAATTTATTGATAAAAGTGCCTAAGAGAAATGGGTTTTATAAATTTTAAGGATTCAAAATTTTATTCATAGGGTATGGAAAAGCTGTCAAAACATAAGGCATAAATTAATAAAAATAATGGAAACTATTTTGATTAATAAAAAAATATATAAATACATTTTTTTTTTCTTTTAAAATCGTAATCCTAAATTTTCAGGGCCACCTNTTTTGGCAAAAACGAAGTTTATCGAGTCCGCTAGTTCCTGATAATCCTCCCTTCATAAAACTTGGGGATCAACAAATTTATCTAAAAAAATATTTTATCTTAACAGATTTAGTCCTTATTCCATTACTATTACTAGAAACAGGGTCACATTATTCCATCACATGCCTAGAATATTTAGACAGTTTTATTATATGATGAATGACAACAGAATTGATAACTCAGGCAGTAATGTACAAGCTGTGATCTGGTATATATATAACAGAGATATGACTCTTGACAGATGTCTCAGAATTTACTGAGTGTAGAGTATCAAAGATTAACTGACAAACAGACATTTCTGAAATAAATTTGGAGATAAGAGTTTCAAAAGATAATAAGCATTAGTAAAATATTTGAAGATATTTTAAACTAATTTTTTAGGGAAGAAACTTTTGTCAAGCGAACAACAAAATATAACATAAAATAACAGCAATAATAATTTTAGTACTACAAATTAATTAATGAATATAATTTTTCAATTTCATGTTCTACCTGACAAAATTAATAGTGTATCTTGATGAAATTTAAATGAAATCACTTTTAAAATGTATAATTATACATTAAAAAGTATTTCAATCTTTTAATTAAACAGCTAATTTCATTAAAGAGCAAAATCAGACAAGTAAAAGCAGGGGATTACCTTAAATAATAAGTTTTATAAATTTTGTTTGTGGTATTTAATCCCACGTAAATTTTAACAATTTTTAGTGGAAGGGAACAGGATAAAAAATCGAACTGTCCCAGCCAGGACTCGAACCTGGATCTCCTGCTATGCGGGCCGGAGCATTTACCATTTATGCTACCAGGACAAGTCTGATAAGTTATTAAATTCACTGCTAAGTTAATAACTTATCAGACTTGTCCTGGTAGCATAAATGGAAATGCACCGGCCCAGCTAGCAGGAGATCCAGGTTCGAGTCCTGGCTGGGACAGTTAGATTTTTTATTCTGTTCCCTTGCACTAAAAATTCTTAAATATTAAGGGTAAGTACAAAAAAAAAAAAAAAAATTAAGCTTTAAATTTAGTTTGGAGTAATTAAATGTAACATAGCTATGTTTATTGATAAAAGAGATATTTTAGGAGTGACACTGGAATTTACCAACACTATAAAATTTAATTTTATGGTTTATAAGCCACAATTATGTTTCTCAGCTAAATTTGTAATATCACTTTTAAAAGAAAAGAAAAAAAAAAGATTGATTTTGTTAATGAGCAAAATTAGATGAATAAGAGTGAGAAAGTTTAGAGTTTGAAAAGTTCTTAATTTTTTTATAATTTTTCTATCTCAAAGGAGAGAAACATAGTTTAGGTTCTGAGTGAATTTGGTTTCATTATTTAAAATTGTGACAAATAAAGTGCACACTTACTTTCCCGAACCTTAAGCTTGCTTTTTTCACTAACAAAAACTAAAATCCATTTACACAGTTCTTAAAGACCCTATCCCTCTCTAACAGAACGGGAGGATCTATTCTCAACAGAATGTTGTTTATAAAATTTCTTGTTTCATTCCTAATTGCCATTGTTCTTACATTGGGTAAACCAAAACGGTACATCCCGCAGAATCAAAAATCACAAAAATGGCATTAAAAAACTAATAAAAACTGCCCTTGCAAAACACATCATTCATAGAGGACACACTTTTGACTATGAAAATATTACCATTCTCTCTAATGAACCCAATGAACACAAATGCCTATTACCTGAAACCATTTATGTAAACTTACAACACAATCCAGTTAACGACAGAACTTATATAGAACAAATTTCTTCAACCTATTCAACATTCTAACGTCTGACGTCTCCTAGTTCCTTAGGCTACTTATCCTCAATAATTGCTACCTCTTTTCCTGGTATTGCCTCCTTTGATGCAGGTCGCTCTTCCTTTATGCCTAAAGCCTCATATCCCCCCCTTCCACCACCTACGTTGCCTATCTCATAAATTTCTCCCAGTCTCCCGGTAAGACTCATAGTGAAGTGAGGTGCTGGGAACTAAAAATTATTCTCATCTACCTCGGTGGTGCAGTTGGTAGCCCACCTGTCCGGAAAGTGAGTGACCCGGGTTTGATTCTCAGCTGAGGTAGATTTTTTTTTTTGGCTAGGGAGCCAGGGGTATGATTCAAATTAGTCAATCATTTAATTTATTTTTTTCTTATGACATTGTATTTCAACAGTCATGAAGATGGCTTACAAGTAAAGCGAAACATTGGCAGATAATTTTAAAAAATACACATTTTAATAATTAAATAACCATAATTTTTATTAAAAGACCATGTTATACAGAACGTAGTACAAATTTACCAAGTACTAATTTAAATAGTGAGTAGTCCTAAAATTATTATTTAAAATAAGATTAGTTTGGTTAAATGAGAGTAATGTAATCACTATTACATGGAACACTAAATATAGTTGGGGACATTTTATAGACAATTTTTATCTAAATAGAATGAAAATTAACACACAATATTAAAACCATTATTTGAAAATAAAATCTGTTAACAAAATCACGTCATTAATAAGTAAGTTTATAAGGAAACCATTAATTCAATTTTACACATTTCTTAATTGATGGAGATAATTAATTATCCTTATTATCTGGAATTCCAGATAGTGGTTGGAGAAATACTAAGTTATTAGGCCACCTACACAACTTAATATAACTTGATCTGAACAACTTTGGTGAGGATCCAACTTACATTATTCTTAAAACTTCCTCTAAATCAACAATGCATTGCCGGCCCAAACAATTATTATTTTCGAGTAACTTGTGTTAAACCAAAATTGTGTCTTCCGTTAAGAGAGAGCATATTTCCAAAAACAATACATTTTTTTTTTTTTTTTTTGGGCAGCTTCAGTTGTTTTTAATCCGAGTTTATACTCATAAAACAAAATTGATCTAATATGAGTTTCCACTGAATCATTTACAACTAATCAGTTCAAACGCTTGAGGACTAGATTAAAATAAAAAATTTGTTTGCGTGGGTTAAAGTCCAGTTTTGAATTCATTGAACAAACAGCAAAGGCTTTAAACTAAAAATAAAATCATAAACTATAAAAACAACATTTATTTTTGAATGTCCTGATATTAACAAGGATCTATCAAAGTTTACAAAAATAAACACTATAAAAGCTTTTAAAATAAAAGTAGTATTTTTTTTTTTTTTCGCATAAGCAAAGCAATAAAGTATGCCAACTTTTCTCATGTAATTGACAGATATCTCTCAAGTGCCTCCAAATTCTTTTGGTCTTAATTTCCGTACATGACTAATTTCACTCCATCTGATGGTTTAATGCTGAATTTAGAATCATGATCTTAATTAATAATTGTATTTAAAAAAGTTTGAGTTTTTTTTACAAGGTATAACTAACCTGTCCATGGTAAACTGCCAATAACCTTTCTTCGTAACTGGAACGTAAGTGAAATTACCATCGTATTCATCAGGGTCAGAACCACCAAAGATTATTTCTCCGCCAGGGGATGCAGAGGGATCCCTTAAGATAAAAATTTCTCAATAATACTAATAAATGAAGACAATTTAAATATAAAAAGGTGATTAAGAAAATTTAATAAATTAGCTAGTGTTAATAGTATTTAATACCTGTTGAGATAGAATGAAAACACGGGCAGGTCAACTAATTTTTGATCTACCATTAAGTAGAATGGTGGTCTGACTCCATCAACTGCAATACTGTCATATCCAAGACCAAGAATTCCGTCAAATTTAGCTGCCACAAATGTCAGTCCAGGTTCATTTACGGCCTCAGCAAAAACTTGCTTTTCAATTTTATTATTTCCAACCTGGAAAATAAAAGGTTATTTTAGTCTATCTGACAAAAATAAATGCTTCGTACAAAATATTTGAATAAAGAAAACAATACTACAATAATAGGAATGAAATATGATGATGAAGTGAAACTGCCTTCTTAAAGTGACAATTTTTTTTTATAAGTATATATATACCCTTTATTTATATATTACATTCTGTTAGGAAACCATAATATATTGGTTCACAACTGGAAAAATATTTGTTATATAAAGAACGTAAACCCATTATATGAACATGTAAAACTAAAGCTCATCTAGTTGATTACTGAACGAAATAATCTGATTTATATATGATACTGGTGCAGCAAAAATAATGAGACAAGGGCAAAAGATAATACCCCTACAACACTATAAGATAGTTAAACTCAGGCAAAAATAAGGAACTAACAAAGCAAAGTTTGAAATAATTTACGAATTATAATAAAAATAAAAATAAAAGGAATATGTACAAGAATAGGAGAGGTTAGGCTTATTTTGAAGTGAATAATTTAACAAAATATTGCTTCATTCCTTTCACTTCTAACCCATGATCAATACTATTTACTTCAGCCATAGGCAGTATTTTTATAAAGGATATCAATTTTAAAAATTATACATTGAGCATTCATAGGCACAAAAATGTACTTTCTTACAAAGGTCAATAATGTAATATTGAATGTCTAATTGACTGGCTCACCGAGCAGCAGCACTTCTTCATTAAGAGCAATTAGAAGGTACTATGCAAATGATTTTAATAGATTTTAATAAAAGTATTTATTGGACAAGGAATTCATAGAGAAGCAAGGAAGTCACATATGCTAATATATGAAAATCTATAATTTTGAAAAGCAAGGATTTGAATTTGCTTAAAGGCTGGCATGTTGTTTATGCATTTTCTGTTTTCTAGGTGTCAATTAAACTTCCACATAAAAAAAGCTTCAGGTGCAGGTAAAAATCATTTTATCATCCTGAAAATTCTTAGTAGAAGTATTCAAAGCAGCAAAATGTTTCAGTTACTTTCTGTGAAATTGGAAAAATGCCATTAAACCCGTGTTTCTTAAACTAGGTAAACCTACAGAAGAGGTTACTTAAAGACATAGGCTAACTCAGTTAAACATTACTAAGATTATAAAAAAAATGTTTAACAATAGGCTTCAACTTGTTGAAAGCATTATAATTTATTATATTATTTAATATTAGGCTTTAAGAATGGCAACTTTGAAAAAATTACAAAACCACTACAAGAAAAGATGCATTTTATCCAAGTTAACTGATATTGAGCTATCACCATTAATTGACAAAATTGACACAAACTTCTATCATTAAAAAAAAGAACCTTTGAGTATGAGTTAAAGCAAGTCAATGAGTCAAGCTGGAGTCCTCCAAAGTTCAGAACTTTGGAGTAAATATATTCTTCAATATTTACAGCCATAACATTCCACAATTTATGAAAACAGACAGGCTAATTTTGCAGAAAGCTTATTGTAAACTACACAATTGACTTAAGGAACTAAACTAAATAAAGTGCATTTTTTTTCCCACTTCCCTACAGTGATATTTCCAGAAACCTCAAGCCATTTAAACCCTCTTATCCGCCATACCCCATTCTTACATCCGTTTCCTGTTCCTTCCACAATGGTCAAATCAAATTAGTGTGTATGTATGTTACGTACGTAAGTATGGACTTTAAAACGACTGGGCCGATTTTGATGAAATGTTCAGGGAATCCTCAGAATATTCAGGCGGGTGGGTGACACTGTTAAGTCTGATTTTTGATAATTTTTAGTGCAAGGGAACAGAATAAAAAATCTAACTGTCCCAGCTAGGTTCCCACTGTTCCCTTGCACTAAAAATTGTTAAAAATTTACGTGGAATTAAATGCCACAAAAAAAATATTTATCTGATTTTTGATTTTTGGTCTGTGGGCAGAGGGCTTGGCAAAATCAAAATTTCATTTCCAATTTGCCTTAAATACATGAGTTTCTTTTTTGATTGAGCCCTTATCTACACCATATGTAAATTATTCTGTGAAAAAACTTTATGATAGGTATTCAATGAATTTTTATTTGAAGGCCATCAATTTTGTTAAAAGCTCTATTTGAATAGTGTGATAATACAACACAGCAGAGAAGTTTGCTTAGGGCCAGCAATGCCCTATAAAATTTTTTTTTTGGCAAAAACGAAGTTTATCGAGTCCGCTAGTTCCTGATAATCCTCCCTTCATAAAACTTGGGGATCAACAAATTTATCTAAAAAAATATTTTATCTTAACAGATTTAGTCCTTATTCCATTACTATTACTAGAAACAGGGTCACATTATTCCATCACATGCCTAGAATATTTAGACAGTTTTATTATATGATGAATGACAACAGAATTGATAACTCAGGCAGTAATGTACAAGCTGTGATCTGGTCCCTTACTGTTGTAAGTAAGTTGTATGTTTACAATGCTACTATTTGGATGGGTGCATTAAATATAATATTCAGCACCATGGCTGAAATCTTTCAAAATAAACTATTATGTACTATTGTAACATCACTGTGTTTTGTAGAAACAAGCAACTCTACAGAAACCTGGCTGACTTAATAAAGGAGCAAACTATTAGGTTTACAACAATATTACCCCAAAAATCCCAAATAGAAGTGAAGAAACAGTTACAGCAAAGCATCAGCTCTTACCTATTTCAGATATTTAAAATATTATACCCACACACTCGTACGTAACACAAATAAATAAAAATACAAATCAAAGAATTAAATTATACAACAGTACCTGTGTATATTTATATTTATATTTGATTTACATTAAAAAGTGGGTTTAATTTATTGTATCTCTAAAGAAGGAAAAAATCCTGAACAGCAGCTAACTTTACAATATTTAGTTTTCTTTTTAAGCTGTCATTGAAGTGATTAGTTCTCAGGGGGAAAAAATTAATAAAAAAAAATCATTCCCAGCACAAATTAACTCTGGTATAATCATTCCTGAGCCATCATTGTCTCATAACTTTTGTATGACTTTTTTATTCCCCATTTTTAAAGAAAAAATATATAAAACTCAAAAAATATATTTTATTTTTATTTACATACAGAACAATCCTTTTTTACATAAATAGTACCAATAAACTAAAGTTTTAGTTTATTGGTACCTATACATGGGAGTATTAACGTATTAACTTTATTGTCACATTTGTGCATGTCCATGTATGTGCAAGCGTGTGTGGTGTAAATTATTAAGAGGTCATAAATTTTCAGTTTTTCTTTAAAAATTTGGCATGTAACTATTAAATGAAAAATGAAAGGTTAAACTCATAATTGAGCAAAATCGGACCAATAGGAGTGAACATACACTTGCCATGTTAAGTGCCAGTAAAAAAAACATTCTTTCAAAGTCGCGAACATAATATTTAGATAATAAAATTTATAGATAAAAGAAATATTTTTGGTCTAAGATGATTTTAGTTGGGGTTCGGTCGAGGTAGATCCAAAAAAACACAAATAAAAAAATGTATTTTTTTTATTATGAAGGATTATCTGCCAACGTTTCGGCTTACATTGTAAGCCATCTTCAGGGCTGTAGAAATACAATGTCATGAGAATACAGTAATATTTGAAATTAGTAAAATAGAGAATTATAATATAATGTGATATCAAGAGTATGAAAGTAGAAAACTGTGTAAGACAATTAAAAGTTTATGAAAACAATATTGAAAACAAGAACCAATTTGAAAAAAAAAAACATGCAAACCAACAACTAATTGACAGGAAACAATTGAAATGTTATTAAAGCAGTAATTTTGCCACACCTACCTATCATGAAGATGAGAGAGGACGTCTTGTCCCTAGGTTCACATTTCCATGACTGGACATTATGGATTTGTTTTGAGTTATGAAATGGGAAGGGGAGAGGGGGTAGCAGGTACAAGGCAGGCGGAAGGTGTAAATGGAAAGCGGCCTGTTGCAAGAGAGGGCAATAAAAGGACAAAGGAAAAAAAGGGGAAGGGTATTATTGGGAATAAGTGACTTTGGAACTGAGAAAAATGTTTTGACAGGTTTATTGAGACGAAGGGTTGTTGGTTTTTAAAATGTTAAAAATGTTAGAATAAGTTGAGGAAATTTGTTCTATGTCTGTTCTGTCGTTAACTGGATAATGTTGTAAGTTGATGTGAACGGTTTCAGACAAAAGACGTTTGTGTTGGTAGGGTTCAGTGGAAAGAATGGTTAAGCTGTCGAAGTCAAATGTGTGTGCTTCATGAAAAACATGTTTGGTGAGGGCAGTTTTTATTAGTTTATTCTTGATGTCATTTTTATGGTTATTGATTCTGCGGGAAATCGGGTTTTTTGTTTGTCCAATGTAAGAGCCTTGGCAATGTGGTGTGGAACAGGGAATTTTATAGACGACATTAGTTCTGTTAGGAAGGGGGATGGGGTCTTTGAGGATGGTGTAAATAGATTTTAACTTGTTATTGGTGGAAAAAGAAAGCTTGAGGTTGGGAAAAGTTTTTTTGAGGGATTTCTTAATATTTTCAGACAGATTTGGAATATAAGGAAGAGAACGGAAAACAAGGTCGTTATTTTGGGGGAGGGGGATAGTTGGAGAAGAGGAAATAAAAAATTCTTTAAAAAGTTTTTTAATGGTGTGGGTAGGGAAACCATTGGACAGGAGGATGTCAGTAACACGTTTTATATTTTTTCTGTGGAAAGTCTTGTTAGAGAGTGTTAGTGCTCTGTAGATGAGGTTTTTGGCAACATTAATTTTTTGATGATAAGGGTGAGATGAGTTAAAATGGAGGAGACGACCTGAGTAAGTATGTTTAGTATACCAGTCAGTGGAGATGGAACCATTGGTGTTACGGATGATGAGGGTGTCAAGAAAAGGAAGTTGATAATCAGATTCCTTTTCTATGGTAAATTTCAGTCGAGGGTGGTATGAATTAAATGCAATAAGGATTTGGGGGATTTTTTCGGGATTGAGGATGAGAAAAAGGGTCGTCAACATATTTTTTTTTTATTTGTGTTTTTTTGGATCTACCTCGACCGAACCCCAACTAAAATCATCTTAGAATAATATCTACGGTCAACAAACTCTCTTTTTGAAATATTTTTGGTATTTACAGTGAAATTTAACAATGATTAGTGGGTGTTAACCATCTCTGTTGTTATGATAAATTAATCATATAGACCTCTTAGCACTATCTAGGCTTATCAGCACACACTGAATTTATTAGTGCTTCCGCCAGATGTCACGGCGATTCACTTCCATATTTATAGATAAGCAAATACTACATAACCTTTTGTACTGGTTTTCATAACATTTTTAATATCTTAGTTTGTTACCTCCTTCTTGGTGAAGAGACCAATGCTATTTTCTCTCATGGTTTAAACTATCCAAATTATCCAGACATAAATTGTAAAATTTTGCTTCTCAAAATTAATGGTCTGTGACAGTACAAGAAATTACAGGTTTAACAGTTTTCCACTTACATAGTGGTGAAGCTAAAACCTCAAACCAGACAAGATCCCTTTCCTTTGATGGAATTTACAGTGGCAACTAATAAGCTGCTTTTGAAACCAATGAAATAGGCCGATGCTCTGAGAAATGCAGAAAATTGTTTCGAGTGAATTTTCAAAGCTTACATGTTCCATCATTTATTTGTACCAGTTTACCTTACAGTCCACATCCCCTCTTGTTTTGTTTGCACTTTCAGTAAATGCCCCTAGAAATATATATTTAATTGGTTTTGTGATGTGGTTTTCGGCAAAATAATGTGTTAAACACATATTTACTAATGTTTTGAATTATATTTAATTCATTCCCAAGGAAGCAAAATGTTGGCCACTTTGTTACTAATAGTTAATTAATAATAAGCTAAAGTTATATATTATATTATATTAAGCTTAATATATGATGCCAGCAGCCTGAGTCAGTGATTTAGTCTCCATCTGTGGCAGTACACATGGCAGATCGCACGATTTGCATCTCGGTAACAGTGATTTGTGACAGTGATTTGAAGTTATCTTGAGACCTCTCAGTAATGAAGCATATTTAATTTATTTGTACATAATAATTAATTTGTAAGCCATAAGTATTTTTCTATTTATATTTATTTACGTATTAGTAAGTAGATTCAATTGGCAGATTTAATTATTAGTGATGATAACTAACTTTAATTTATCACACTGTTTTAATTACAAGTGAACCGTAGCCCATAACAATGTATTAGTCAGAAGTAGAGTGTTTTGAAAGAGCAGTAGAGGTTTTCATATTTTTAATGTCATTTTAATGGTTGTATCCAGTTTCCATGCATTTTAGATAGTGGATTACACACAGTGTTTAATAAAAATAACTAATTATTAGCAACAAAGTGACCAACATTTTTCTGCCTTGAGAACGAGTCAAATATGATTGGCAACGTTAGCAAAAATGTTTTTGATAACCTTTTGACAGATAACCATATCATAAATCATAGTAATAGTTTAGGTTTCCTAAAAAGTTGATTAGACTATCCTGTTAGTTAAAAAAAAAAAGAGACACGGTCATCTCTGACTAGTTTGAATTTAAAATTCATGATAAAATAGAAACATTCCTCTAAATTAAGATAAGTTAAGGAGGTTTAAATAAGCTTTGTATAACATATCACAGATGTAGAGAATTACTTAATTTTGAATTACTTATATATATATGTGTTAATAGTATTTAATACCTGTTGAGATAGAATGAAAACACGGGCAGGTCAACTAATTTTTGATCTACCATTAAGTAGAATGGTGGTCTGACTCCATCAACTGCAATACTGTCATATCCAAGACCAAGAATTCCGTCAAATTTAGCTGCCACAAATGTCAGTCCAGGTTCATTTACGGCCTCAGCAAAAACTTGCTTTTCAATTTTATTATTTCCAACCTGGAAAATAAAAGGTTATTTTAGTCTATCTGACAAAAATAAATGCTTCGTACAAAATATTTGAATAAAGAAAACAATACTACAATAATAGGAATGAAATATGATGATGAAGTGAAACTGCCTTCTTAAAGTGACAATTTTTTTTTATAAGTATATATATACCCTTTATTTATATATTACATTCTGTTAGGAAACCATAATATATTGGTTCACAACTGGAAAAATATTTGTTATATAAAGAACGTAAACCCATTATATGAACATGTAAAACTAAAGCTCATCTAGTTGATTACTGAACGAAATAATCTGATTTATATATGATACTGGTGCAGCAAAAATAATGAGACAAGGGCAAAAGATAATACCCCTACAACACTATAAGATAGTTAAACTCAGGCAAAAATAAGGAACTAACAAAGCAAAGTTTGAAATAATTTACGAATTATAATAAAAATAAAAATAAAAGGAATATGTACAAGAATAGGAGAGGTTAGGCTTATTTTGAAGTGAATAATTTAACAAAATATTGCTTCATTCCTTTCACTTCTAACCCATGATCAATACTATTTACTTCAGCCATAGGCAGTATTTTTATAAAGGATATCAATTTTAAAAATTATACATTGAGCATNAAAAAAAAAAAAAAAAAAAAAAAAAAAAAAAAAAAAAAAAAAAAAAAAAAAAAAAGAATATATATATACACATTAATGAGATATATTTTACATATTTATTATTGAACTTGAATTAAAAAAATCATTTTTTTCTAAACATTTTATTTTAGTGAAAGATATATGAAAATATTTATAAAGTTTAAAAATGATGCTGTGAATAGGAAAGATTTATAGTGGAGAAAAGGAAATGTTAGAACAAGAATATGAGGTTTATGAAATACATGGTTGTGGTCAATTAGCATAGCTTATTCGGCTATTGATGAATAAAAGAAAAAAATATATCCTTCAACAAACATGATGATTCACATAAATCTAGTTCTGATGAGTAGATGATTCTTAGTAGTAAAGACAAATTAGGGGTGGGTTGTCATGAAAACGAGTTGGCAGTAAGAAGTGATCGATTGACTGTAAAAAGTGAAGCTGATTCGGAATTAAACAAACCCAAAATAGCAATAACTCAATTTTGCAATTAATATTAGCTGAGTTAAAAAAAATAAATAACCTGAAATTTAAAAAAAATTATAAGTTAGACCTGGAAATAATAGAAGTAAATAACATCAAGTCAAGTTCATATAAAAATAAAACTAACTTAAGACAAATTTGATAATAAATTTAAAAATTTTGATGATAAAATAAAATATTTAATAATAAAGTTTTTAAATAATAAAGTTGGTGATTTTAAGATGGAATTACAGGCCAAAATAGCGAAGAAGTAGAGTCCATACAGAATCGAATTGAAGTAACAGAAAATGGCCTTATAGAGAAAATGGAAAAAACTAATGATCATAAGAAAATGAATCCTATATTATTAAACAACAAATTGGTGAAATAAAAATAGTTATGAAGGAATAAGAACAAACAAATACAACTAGACACAAATAAATTATTAAATATCGACTATATTTGATAAAAATTACAAGATAATGATAAATTGACAAATTTCATAAATGTTTTAAATTAAAAATTAGTAACAGAAAACGATTTGTGCGAACCACAATTCAACAACTTTATGATGACCCTATAAGGTTTATAGAAATTTTAGAAAAGAAATTAGTTTTGGAAAATAATTGAAAGCAAGTTTTTTTTTTTTTAATTGATAAATCTATATTTATTACATTCTGTTCTTAAGAACATCTTGGAATTTAATGACTGTGAAATTAGAACAGAAAAAAAAAATTGTAATAAAAAAAATTTAAAATAACAACAAAATAAATAAGTGAACATCACTGTGCAGTTATATTCCTCCTAATAAGTTTAGGCATTAAGGCCCAAGATGTCACAAGGCCATCTCCGTTTAAGTTTCCACCTTCGGGGAGTTCGACGATAGGGATTGGGCATGTGGTTAGCATGAAATTGGAGGTTACTATGGAAGAGATTGAAGTGGGTGGAGATGAGATCTAGGAAGAAAGGAATATTAAAGTCATGATAAAGGGTAGAGTTGGACACATAATATGAAGCGTTAGCAATTATTCTGAGCATTTTGGACTGAAAGGATTGTATTCGTTGGATATTGGAAGGCTTAGTACCTCTAGTCCAGTCCAACTAGTACCTCTATAGGTCCAGATTGGTCGTATTATGGTCCTGTAGTAGATGGTCAGTTTGTTTTCTATTGTGAACTGAGAGCGCCTATTTATTAGGCTGTATAAGAGTCTGTGGCGTCTGTTGAGTTCCTGTTGCTTGATTTTAATATGTGCACTCAAGTTTAGTCGTGAATCAAGGTGGAACCCAAGGTAACGGACTGAATCAGAGAGAGGTATAGAGATGTTATTGTATGTAACATTATCCGGAGAATCTTTTCTTAGCTGAAAATTTACCTGCACCCATTTAGACTCATTTATTTAAAGTCTCCATTTGCTGCACCACTGCTAAACAGCATCAAGGTGGTTTAGTAAAATGTTGGAAGCGGTTTTGGAATCCGGATGGGAGAAGAGGATCGCTTTGTCATCTGCAAAGAGGACTAATGAGGGTATTAGGATGAGTGGGGATGTCTGCAGGATGAAGGATAGTAATAAGCACACTGTCCTGTGGAACACCTGCTTTCACATGGAAGTGATCAGAGTAATCTGATCCTTGCTGGACTCTAAAGAAACGATTAGAAAAGTAATATTTCAGGATTAGGTAAATGGTTCTTGGAAATATGGACTTGAGTTTATATAATAAACCAGTATGCCATATACGGTCAAATGCTTGAGTGACGTCTAAGAATGCTCCAGGACAAAATTCTTTTTGCTCAAGGGGAGAGGAAATGAAATCAACAATGCAAAACACCTGCTGGACAGTAGAATGAAAATTAAAGAAATGAAAAAGCAATTTTTAAATTTTTTTTCATTAGGCTTGTTTCATTGTAACTTCAGAGTTTGGTACTAAACAGAGAGATTTTAGAATTTTTATCTAAATTAATACCTTGTTAAATTATGTATCTGTGGCATGATTGTAAGTTATTAGAGTCTAACCATAATGCCATTTCCAAAATTAAAGACCAAAACCACACAATTTGCAATAAAAAATATAATATTTATTAATAATTTAAATTGAGATGTCAAGAAGGATCTAGAGAATGAATATGCCTAAATCAAATATTTGTATCCATGCCTGTTAGACGTATCTCTTATTATGAATTATTCCATTATTATGAGTAAAATAAATAACAATAAACATGACTAATTTCAATGAATTGGTAAATTTTTATGGAGGTGTTTAATGCTAATCTATAAAAATTTAAAGGTATATTGTCGAATTTGATACTGGATATCATTTGCATGTTTTCAGTTATAACTTAGGTTATGTCCTATTCTACAATGTATAAATGAGTAATCTTAATGATTTATACCTAAAATTCAATTTTTAATTTGGGAAATCTTATTACAAATTAAGACAAAGACAGAATAGACAATACATAACAGACTAACTGACCATATAATGTGGATTGAAGAGAGAGAAAAAGTTTATTTATTACTAATAGTGTGAATGTTACACATAAGACATACTAAGCATTTAGAAGCAGAAAAACATTGTAGAACACGAGTTATTTTGTATTACATATTAATTATAAAGAGTGAAGGACAATAGAGAGTTGATTTGACATTATATATATTTAAGTTCTGTAGCCAGAGAGAGCAGTAGACTTAAAAATATTATATTTTTGTGACAAATATTCACATATAATAAAAAATTAACTTTTTAATAAATAGAAGTGGAATATGGGGAGAAATATTATGACTTTATAAGAATGTATTTATTAATTGATGCATTAAAAACTTTATAT
>KZ806933.1:627779-638935 GCA_000696205.2 Oncopeltus fasciatus | reverse complement strand
AATATTTTTATTTATTTATTTTAATTTTATTATACATATATATATATTTTAGTATTTACTTAATTATCATTTTTAATTAATTTTTACTGTGACTATTAACCAGCACATTACTATATACAAAACATGTAGAAAGTAATAAATAATAAAGTTAAAAAAAAAATATTAGTCAGGTTTTGTTCAGGCAAGAAGTATTAAATTATCAAAAATTATAAATAAGAGACATATTTCAACAAATTTTCTAGAAGGAATTAAAGCTATTCTCACATAGTACTACAATGATGTGACTTGAAAAAATTTTACGATAACTCACCTACCTATTTAGGAAAAGCTTATAATATAACCCATTCAAAATTTTACATGCAAGCACAAATACACCCTCAAACCCCCAACAATTTCTGTTAGCTTTATGAAACCTGAGGGATCTAGAACCATCTAATGTAGTACTTATACATATAAGCACATGCATGGCCAGAGAAGTATAACTACCTTACACCTCTACTTATACATATGAATATCAGGTAATTTTTCCTGGGGCAGAGTAATCAGTCCTGCTCCAAATCTTCGAGAACCTATGTTTTTCTGCAGAGGTTGACTCCATTAAATAAGTTAGTCACATAAGAAGAATTTTTCTGTTCTGTCTAATTTAATGTTTTATTGTTTGTTATTTTCATTTTGGAAGTAAAATATAATTTTCACACATTTTACAGGAGTAAAATATAATTTTTACACATTTATATTCTATAAAAATTTTTTATGAAAAACACAAGTGAAATCAAGATGAAACCATGTGTTGGTCAAAGCTCCTTTATTTTAAAGATATCCTTATATTCTTAGTTTGCGCTGCTCTCAAACATCGGACTTTGCATTTTCAGTCCTTTAGAGTCACCTCCTTATAACCTCTTTACAAGGAGTAACAAATTATTATGTTAAAATACTAACAAATTATTATACTTTGAACAAACAAATTATATTTTACTAAGTTTTATTTGTATTTTTTAGAATACATTTAAAATTTATAATCAACATTTTTGTTTTTTAATTAATCTGTCATTTAATCACTAATACATTAACAATTACCATATGAGCATAAAATAACTATATACTTACAGCAAGCAACATTGAGAATAGAACACTTCTTAGATGGAACCCATAAATTAGAAGAACCAGTGTCGAATATTACCCGAAAAGACTGTGGTGGGGTTCCCAGTGTAATAGGTCCATAATATTGAGCCTGCAAGCAGTTAATTAGAAACTAGTTAATAAATCCAAATAATCAGTGAAGTTGGCAAATCATTTCACAAATAAAACATACAAAACAAGCTCATACATGCATGCAATGAATGTGTCTTGTGTGTGTGTGAGCATATAAAAACAAACATTTTCTCCCAAAATTTGCAATTATTAAATACATAACATTCACTGCAGTTTTGGCTTATATTGCAATTCATATTCAGGGTTATTATGAGATTGAACAAAATAGGAGCTGTAGTCTAAATTGAGAACAAGGAAATTCTAACAACACACTGATTTTAATAACAAAAGGAGATATATGAAGATTTAAAATTAAATATCATAAGAATACTGTTTCTTATACCCGAACATGTTTTATAATAAATATTAAATAATAATTTAAAAAATGTTTAAATAATTAGTTCCAAAACAACAAGAATACATTATCTAACATTTTATTCGTTGATGTGACTTGTTCATACTTTTATTGATTATAAATATTGAACATAATTTTATATAATTCATAAAAATATTCAAGTTGCAATGGTAAAAATAATGTTGATAATCCAAAATTAATCATGAAATGACAATTGAAAACTGTCCATAGTTAAATAATTTAAATGTTTAGAGACATATCTTTTTAACAAAGCTTTTACGGTACTGTAGTTTACTCACAATCACAGGCCAAGCCAATAATCTAGCAGGGCAGAATGGGACATTATTTGAAACAAGAATGATTTAAACTACACAGTTGTTATACTATGTTGTTTATTACAATGAAACTCAGCGTCCAATTGTATCATGATAAAATAAAAATTGCACATTGAAGTAAAATATATATATATATATTAAATCTAAAATTAGCATACAGTATTTAAATGCCAGAGGATATCAAAAGATATCAATAGTGATTTAAATTGAATAAACATTTTGGAACAACAGTCAAAACATATAGTTGCAAACAAATACAGTATTCTGAATTAAAACTATTATAATAAAATTAGGTAAAATATTTAAAGTACAATAAAAAAAAAAAAATCATAGTGAAGGAAGTGTAAAGGAACTGAAATCCTAAATTACAATAGGATACAGTATTGGAAGCAATAATTGTAGAAACAAAACAAAATTGGACAGACACATAACACTTAAATAATAAGTATTTGTTATAAATGATTAGTGAATCAGAAAATTTGCACTAATAAAACTGGGATTTCAACTAAAACTCAACACAACAATAACTTAATAGAATAGCCCATGAATATTCAAATTGTGGTTTAACTTCAATGGGAGACAGATATATCCAAACATGCACACTCACAAAGAGAGAGGGGGTGATAGAGGAAGATGGAGGAAAAGAGGGAGGGAGAGAGAGGGAAAGAGGGAGAAAAAGAGGGAGGGAGAGAAAGAAAAACATACAAAATCTAGTGTAGTGGGTAGAATCCGAGAAAAATAAGAAAAACATTTTAAATAAATTTCCTAGGAATATAACCAAAATCTTTACAACTTTCACAATACACTAAAAAATGTATTAGTACTATTCTGTAACGATACATTTTTTTTATTTATTTGTTGAACAATTGAAAATGGAAAAATTATTCAATCTTTTACTTCTAGCATGAAGTTACAAAGCTATGTATTTGTTACTTCTTTAGACCTCAAACCAGATTTTGTTGTATTTGTAAAGTAAAATATTTTTTATACTTATAAATAAATTTATAAAAAATCAGAAAGAAAGAAATAAATTAAATAAGTCCAAAATCCTTCACTCCATAGAAATGTAGAAACAGATTAAAGGAAGAAAAGAATCAAATGACAAATTCCAGAAATCAATTAAGACTCTCAACATATGTAAAACAGTAGAATCTTATACCCAACACTTCCCAAAATATGACATTCCATGAAAAAGCTTCTTTCTTAGATTTTATCTTTCAAATTGCTAAACATATTGCCACTTCAAATTCTTTTGTTCATTTTTCTGATAATTTTTTTTATTTATTCATTTGTCTATTTTTCTAATCTAATTTTTAAAAAGATACATAAGTTAGTTTTAGTGATCATAGACATAGTGATCCTCCATAGTAATCCATAGTGATCTCCATAGTGATCCCTAACACTCCTCCATTGTGATCTCCATAGTAATCCCTAAGACCTCCATAGTGATCCCTAACACTCCTCCATAGTGATCTCCATAGTAATCCCTAAGACCTCCATAGTGATCCCTAACACTCCTCCATAGTGATCCCTCAGACCCCTCTATAGTAATCCCTAAGACTCCTCCATAGTGATCCCTGAGACCCCCCCATAGTGATCTCCATAGTAATCCCTAAGACCTCCATAGTGATCCCTAACACTCCTTCATAGTGATCCCTCAGACCCCTCTATAGTAATCCCTAAGACTCCTCCATAGTGATCCCTAAGACCTCCTCCTCCTGAATCACTGAATATGCTTCTAGATAAGATTCAATAGCCTGCCCTCTTTCAGAAAAAAAAGTATATTTCATTACATTATTTTGCATGAATTAGAACGATAAGAATGTCGAGCAAGAAGAAAATGTTATGCAACAAGAAAACATATATTTTTTTCTAAGATGATTTTAGTTGGGGTTCGGTCAAGGTAGATACAAAAAACACAAATTTAAAAAATACATTTTTTAAATTTGTGTTTTTTGGATCTACCTTGACCGAACCCCAACTAAAATCATCTTAGAATAATATCAACAAACTCTCCTTTTGAACATATATTTTTTTATTAAATATAAAATTAAAAGTAAATTACTGCTCTTTAAAGCTGTGAGTCTGTCACACAGAACTAACTAAACTAAAGAGGTTTCCTTAATTGATACTGGTAAGAGTAAATGACTAATTTGACTTTACAAGCAGGTAAACATTAAAAAATAAGTTCACAGACGTGTGTATGTGTGTGCACATGCACTTGAGTGTGTGGGTACCGTCTTAGTAATATCTGGTATCCCCAACATAATTATAATTTATCAGTTTAATTATGAACTGGAATTACAGACATCTTAAAAACATCTTTAAATGTGTGGGTGTTACATTAAAAGAGACTAGATTAAAAAAAATTAATTTAATATTTTATTTTATTTTTTAAACTTTTATTTGTATATTACATTCCGTTAAATTAAAACATTTTGAAATTTGATCACCACAATGAATTAAAAGAAAATAACATTCAATGTCAATAACATGAGGAGAGAAGGTGACCAATGACCCCACTCTCATTTATTTTAATAATGCATAAACATTATTATACCCATAAGGGTATTTAAAAAAAAAAGTTATGATATTTCAAATATTATTTTAATATTTCGAATATCTTAAATTTTGAAATAGTAAAATCTGACATTCTTAATGACAATATTTCAAGCAATACTATTTATTTATTATTTATTTCAATAAAAAACAGAATTAACTCTAATTCTCTGTTTAAGAGAATTAACTAAATCCTTAAGAACTTTAGAAAGTGTAGTATTTACAATTAGATGTTTTTTTGTTGTTTTTTTTTCCAAAAAAAAATTAAAAATTTAAAAATGAGCATTTTTTAAATTATTAGATAATTTAAAAAATACTCGTTTTTTTTTAAATTTGTCTTTTTTTATCTACCTTGACCGAACCCCAACAAAACAAATCTAATAATATCTATGGTTAAAAAAAACTCAATTTGAATTGTATTTACATTCATTTTCAGTTAGATATGCCTTCTACTAAAATTTTTTTTGGTGTTGACTCCTTATTTACCAACCAAGTGAAGCAATTTATGTAATTATAGTGTTTAGAGAGTGGCAAGAGCATCTTTATGCTCTCCTAAAAGGCCAAGCAAGCCAAATTACAAAACTCTACAGAGATGTGTCATGAATACCAGGGAAGGTATTTTTATAAATGCTTGAAGGCGAAATTAATGTAATGTAAAAATTAGAAAAATTTATGACTGACTAAGGAGAACAAAACTTATTTATTTGTCTTTTTTACTAAAGAAGCAACATTTCTAGCAGTTTAAGTCTATTGACAACTAGAGACCAGAGAAAAAGAGGAATGATATTTTAGGCCACAGTCACAGGCCACTGTTTCATTTAAGCTCCTCTAAAATGTTTATTACTACATTACAAATATTTTTAATGGGGGTTTATTTAATAGGTTTAATTGAGGACATACATTCTTTAAATTAAAAATCTCGTGACATAACCCACATTATACCTAAAGCTTGTTTGTTCCACTAACAATAAACTAAAATCCATCTACACCCACCTCAAAACCCACATCTCCCTTCCTAACAAAACCAATGTTATCTATAAAATTCATTGTTCCACTCCTAATTGCCATGGTTCATACATTGGGAAAACCATAAACCTTATTTCTCATAGAATCAATAATCACAAAAATGATATCAACAAAAACAAATAAAAACTGCCCTCTTAAAACAAGTCATTCATGAAGGACACACATTTGACTTTGATAACATTACCATTCTTTCCACTGAACCCTAAGAACACAAACACCTCTGAAACCATTCACATTAACTTACAACACAATCCAGTTGACAACAGAACTGATATAGAACAAATTTCTTCAACTTACTCAAACATTTTCAATATTCTGAAAAACCATTAACCCTCCTCCAAAATAAACCTGTCTAACTTGTCTCCTAGTTACTTAGACTACTTATCCCTAATAATTCCTACCTTTATTCATGGTATTGCCCTGTTTGATGAAGGCTGCACTCTCATTGTAACTAACTCCACATACCCCCCCACTTCGACCTCCCAAGTCATACATCTTTAAAATTTCTCATAATTTCCAAAACCCTATCTCACAGTCATGGACATTTGTCCCCTCTCCCCTTCATGATAGGTAGGTGTGGTGAATTTTTCTACACATTTGTAATAATTTTTCCACAGCATTTAATATCACATTACATTTAATTACAGCATATCATGTAATAATAATTAAATCATTTATTTTTATTTCTATATAATAGCTGGCTGGTCGGTATTCACTAAACTAGTCAGAGCACTGAGGATGAGACATTAGCCTTGAAAGTGCACTACTTCGAAAATAAATATATGAACTGTAGAGGTTACTGACCACTTCTCAATTATTTCCCCCACCCAATTCTTTTACAAGTGGGTTGTAAAAAATTAAATTTTTTTTTTTGTTTTTCTTATGGCGTATTTCAACAACCCTGAAGATGGCTTACAATTTAAGCCGCAACGTCAGAAGATAATAAAAAAATACACATTTTAAATTGTATTTTTTGGATAAACCTTGACCGAACCCAGACAAAAACACATACTACTAATAATTTTTAGTGCAAGGGAACAGAATAAAAAACCTAACTGTCCCAGCCAGGAAATTTACATTTTTTTTTTGCTCCCTTGTACTAAAAATTGTTAAAATTTAAGTGGGATTAAATACCACAACAAAAATAATATTTATAAAATTACAATTTAAAAGTAAAAAACGAGAGTCATTTAAACAGTTTGACAATGCCAGCTCCTTAGAGCATAAGACGATATATTCGTCTGCCTCGGAGGTTAGACTCTCGACACTAGTGCGGGGAATTTAATAACTTATCAGGCTTGTCCTGGTGGCGTAAATGGTAACACACCGGCCTGG
Organism: Oncopeltus fasciatus; assembly: GCA_000696205.2. Classification (NCBI taxonomy): domain Eukaryota; kingdom Metazoa; phylum Arthropoda; class Insecta; order Hemiptera; family Lygaeidae; genus Oncopeltus; species Oncopeltus fasciatus. Next base: position 632,074 of record KZ806933.1, on the reverse strand, counting down.
AAAGCAGGAGATCCAGGTTCGTGTCCTGGCTGGGACAATCAGATTTTTTATTCTGTTCCCTTGCACTAAAAATTGTAAAATTTACTTGGGATTAAATATAAAAAAAAAAAATATTTATAAAACCTACTACTAATGCACTGCTGGACCAAATTAAAGGATCACTAACAAATATTTATATTATTATTACATAAGAGATAAAAATAGAAATTCCATTGCCCCAGACTGGACTTTGTGTTGTATCTTATCCAGTTAATCCTGTACCTGTTTATATTCCCACCCGTTTATGGAGAAAAGGGTCAGTTAATCCACTTCTTTTCTTTCTTCCTATCAGTAAATGGTTAGTTGTTAGCAAAGATTCATCTTATTGAAGATTTTTTAACATTTAAGAGACTTTAGTTTTTACTTGTGAGTTTAGTAAGAACGTTGTGATGGCCAACAGAAGAGCATTGACCGAAGAGGAATCAATTAGTACTGTTGCTTTGAGTGAAGAAGGGTTTTCTCAAAGGCATATTGCGCAACAGCTCCAGCAGATACAATCCGTAGTTTCCAGGGTGCTTAATAGGCACCGTCGAACTGGAGGGCATACAAGAAGAGTCGAACAAGGCCGTCCGAGGTCAACTTCCCACCGTGATGAGAGATTTTTGCAACTGCATGCTCTTCGGGATCGCCAATCAACTGGTAACAGTGCGTGGTCTCCTCCAGAGGTTCAGGAATGTGCACATTTCAGAGCGAACCGTGAGAAGACGACTCAACGATTATGGATTGACCTCCCATCCTTCAGCTACTGGACCTCTTCTCGCCAGGGAACACCGGGTTGAGCGCTTGAGGTTTGCTCGGGAGCACCTAAACTGGACTCAGGAAGATTGGAGCCACGTATTATTCAGCGATGAGTCAAGTTCTGTCTCTGATCTCCAGATGGAGGGGAAAAGGTATGGCGAAGGCGGGGAGAGAGGTATGCTCCATGCACTTTTTCTCCAAGGGTTGCGTTTGGTGGTGGGTCAGTGATGGTGTGGGGGGGCATAAATTTAAACTCCTGTACAGAGTTGGTTCTTGTGAATCGTGGCTCTATAACTGCTGACAGGTACATTAGGGAGGTACTTGAGCCACATGTAATACCTTTCGCCAGAAATATCGCAGGTAACTTTATTTTTATGCACGATAATGCCCGACCTCACGTTGCTCGATCAGTGCAAAATTTCCTCAGACAAGAAGAAATTGACGTTATGGTTTGGCCACCCAGAAGTCCAGATATGAACCCAATAGAGCATGTATGGGACATGCTTGGAAGACGTGTCCGCACCCGAGAACCACAAAATTTGACAGATTTAAGGGAAATGTTAGTGGAAGAGTGAAACAACATCCCAGAACAACATGTAAGAGCCCTGGTCGCTGGAATGGGCAGAATGGAAGCAATTATCAGAGCTAGAGGTGGGAATACCAATTATTGATCGTTTTCCTCGAATTCTTCCTTTTTATTCAGTTTTGTTATTTCATTTAATTTCAAAGATTTACTTTTTCATTTTGAGACTGTAGGACATTTTTATTTTTGATTTGTTTTTCTATTAAAAATTTCTAGAAAATAATTTTTTATTTTTTATTACCCTTATAATAAAGTGTGATTTGTAAGTCAAAAGAAAAACCACAATGATAATGAAAATATCAGATAGCTTAATGATGTAGAACTTTTAATTTCAAAGATATTCATATGAGAATTGCTATATTTTAAATAATTTTTTTAGGGTTTTGATTAAATAAAAGAAAATTGATGTCGTCTGTAAGCCACAACATTTGGACGTGCATAAGCTGTCTATGGTTTATCAAAAAGTTCAGGCAGAAGAGTGTAATTTAAACAGATTTCCCCATGTTTAGTTAAAATAAATATAAATAAAAACTAAATTTAATTTTACAAGTTAGAGAGAACAATGAGCTAAAAATTATTACCACTAAACTTTGCTCTAGACTATATGAAAGAGTAAAGGAAGCTCTCCCCGATTATAGATATAAGTCAATTTCTTTTAACAAGCATTTTNAATATTACATTTTACACCTATTATATATTATAAACTTTTTCATAAATCAAATAAAAACTCTCCTGAAAGCTACCAAAATGTACTTTCTGGTCACCAAAATTTCATACCATGGTATCCAGTATATCGTCTTATACTCGGAGGAGCTGACATTGTCAAGCTGTTTAAATGACTCTTGTTATTTACTTTTAAATTTTAATTTTATAAATAAACACGTTAGGTGGGATTAAATACCACAAAAAAAACAATATTTATGAAATTAAAATTTAAAAGTTAATAACGAGAGTCATTTAAACAGCTTGAAAATGTCAGCTCCTCCGAGCATAAGATATATTCCGATATATTCCTCGGCCTCGGTGACTAGACTCTCGACACTAGTGCGGAGAATTTAATAACTTATCAGACTTGTCCTGGTAGCAAAAATGGTAATTGCACCAGCCCAGATAGCAGGAGATCCAGGTACGAGTCCTGGCTGGGACAGTTAGATTTTTTATTCTGTTCCCCTGCACTAAAAATTGTTAATACTGAATTTGGTTTCTAATTAAGTTACTAATGCTAGTGTGCATAAACAATAGATAGATATACAATTTTTAAAGGGCTATATTTGGTTCAAAGCATCAGTAGATATCCATTGAAATTTTTCAAAGATCGTGTCATGAAACCTACATGAACATCTTGGTTTCCCTATGAGAAACCTTTTAAAAAATATTATTTAAATAAATTATGTTTAAAAAAAATCTATTTTATTTTTATTTCATTCATAAATATTTCTTCCTGGCTTGACCATGTAGTTAAGTTACATTTTACGAAGCTTTCACATATCATGTGATGGCTTCTTCAGGGCTGAGAGAAGAATGAGCAATTCTTCTAAAATGAGTAATTTTATTACATTATTTATCAATTATATCAGTATTTATTTGTATTTGGTGTTCCCTTTTTTCTTTTTTGAACAAAATAATAACACTTTAATTTTTTCACAGCTATTTTTCATTAAATAAATGTATAAATTATCAAAAAATTAATAATTCAAAAACAAAAACTCAGTACTATTGTGCATCAATTAATTATCAGACAAATAAAAGTAAAAAGTTTCTTGTATTTAGTTGGGAATTTTCATTTTTTAAGTTATTGGTTATTATATTTCTACTAGCTAGCATTATTTCAACCATTACAATATAGTTGATTTTGTTGGTTTTTGTCCTGCAAGCCAGTATTAAAATGTTCGATTAAGTGTTTTTGAAAGTGTTATGGTAGGCTTCATTATATTATATGATAATATTTTATAGGGAGTATTAAACTCCTGCTTCAAAATATGTTCATAAGTTATACATCTATTATTTTTAGACTTGCTTCAATCATAGATATCTTTCCATAGTTGTTAGTGTAATTTTATTTATTTTTCTAGAAATTTTATAGAAATATAATATTCTTTTATTTNTTATGTTATTCAATGAAGAGTTTTATTTTATCGCTACTTTTTTTATGTTAAACTAATGATTTAAAATAAAAAAAATATTCATAACAATAAATCTTTATTCTCAGGCTTTAAAAATTAACATTATATTTATTATTTTCAAATAAAATCATATACAAGTACACTGAATTACAGTAATTATAACTGCTTAAATATTTTAATTTCCACATTTTAAATCATTCAAATAACTTATACTACATATTAAAGACATCATTAAAGTACTTTACAAGTGACATTAAAGAAATGACAGTAATAGTATTAAAAAATTATTAATGAAGGGTCGGATTACAGACTAACACTTATTTCTTATGCATTGAAATCAGTTTTTTTATAATTCTATATATACTATATGGTAATTTTGTTACATTTAAATGAAATTTCATCACACAAGAGCTTCATTATCTAAGCAAATTCCCCCTGTTTCTTTAAAGACGGATATAAAGAAAAAAAAAAAAAAAAAAGAAGAGGAAATTCAACTTACAAGCATTAAAGGTATAAACATTAAAGAATAGTGGGTAACTAGCAGGGAAATAATAGTGCGGAGAAGTGCATATCTATCATAATTACATCAGTAAATTTCCTCTGTAACAAGCTTTTCTCATAGAAAAACAAAAGATAAATAAATAAATACTAGAAAGATATATTTTACATCTATTCTAAAAAATTTAAGAAACTTAAATATGAACAAAATATTAAATTTATAAATTTTGGACTCCCTTTAAATTCCCCTTCTTTTCTTCAAAGATTAGTAAAATAAAGGCTATTATACATTTTTTTTTTTTTTTAGCCAAATT
>KZ806933.1:604401-616516 GCA_000696205.2 Oncopeltus fasciatus | reverse complement strand
TGGTTTTAATTTTTGTAGATGAAGATTTTTGTTTAAGTGTGTAGTGTACTGGATTTAGCTTGTCGGTGTATTCTGTTTTATTAGGGAGATGTATATTTTTATATAAATAATTAGAGTTTGCCCTTCTTTCGTTAATTTTACAATTAGCTGTAGTTTTTAACATATCTCTAATCATTATACATATATAAATATTATTATAGATATATAAAAATTATAATTATAATTGATAAACATTGGAATACTATCCAAACTACACTATCCCGGTTGGCTTACCTTGAGTCCCTTTCCCTTTGTTGTACTTCCAGCTATCTCTTATACCAAGGAATATACTAGTAGGGGGGAAAAGCCGGTTTTGGCACACGCAAATGAAGAAAATGGCGGACACCATGGTTTCCCGCCCAAACTTCAAACCTCTAAGCCTACCTCTTTGGATAAGCGCTCGGGGTCTTACCTCTAAGTCTACCTCATCGTTGTTGACGACATACGACAGAGGAGTGAATTTCCTACCTCATTGCTAGTGACGTCATATGAGGTCCTACCCGGAATGGGGTCCCTAAAGATCTTAGCGAATTTCCTTGTAACCATAACATAACCTTCTCAGCCAAATTTCCTTGTAATCATAACATAACCTATACGGGTGAATTTTCTTGTAACCATGACGTAACCTACCCAGGCTAATTTCCTACCATATTATCTTATGGGGGAACTAATCCCCCCCCCCACTTCCTGTCATTGGCTTATCAGTTGAACCTTTGTCCCTAATATTTTATTTAAATAAATCTGAATCCCCTATAGAGCTAATCCCCCAATATTTTCCTATTTGACCTTTGACCCCACACCCTCCAGAGATTATTAGGCGAATTTTCTAGGAACTATTGAATCATAGTAATGCCTGGCTAGGTTACATGAAGGTTATATATATTGTTCCAAGGAGGAAGTCACAACAATACGGATGGTCCCATGACATATGACGTTAATCCCCTCCCCCCTATTATCGTCTTATCAGTTGACCTTTGACCCCAATAATATTTTATTTAAATTAATCTTAAGATCCCCCTATGGAGTCAATCCCCCAATACTCTGCTATTATGTGTTATTACACATATTGACCTATATGGCTTATTGGCTTATCTTTTGACCTTTGACGCACACCCACCAAAGAACTTCCTAGTAAACACGACGTAACCTATGAGGGGCCAATCCCCTCCACTGTTTTTGGCTTATCAGTAGACCATTGTCCCTAATATTTTATTTAAATTAATCTTAACCCCACACGGAGGTAATCCCACTATTATTATGTGTTTTAGACCTATTTGACCTTTGACCCCACACCCTCTAGCGAATTTCCAACCTCATAGCTTGTGACGTCATAGGAGCGACATACCTCGAAGGGGGCACCTAAAGATTTTAGCGAATTTCCTACCCCATATGATGTGACGTCATTGGAGCGAATTTTCTACAGGTAATTATATATTTTATCATTTTCTATAGCAACTAAGACATAACTTACACAGACGAATTTTCTTGTAACCATGAAGTAACTTACCCTACGAGGGGGCTAGTCCCCAATGTTATTTGCTTATCTGATGACCTCTAGACTAGACTGTAGATATGCTTTTTCAACTGATCTCAACATTAAGCTTCTCTCTTCGTTTAAAGCCCCCTCACCAAGTCAAGGTGGAGATGCATCGAGGGGGTAGGCTCGTAGGCGTCATGAAGCACATTTCTGGCATCGTGACGCAAACGAACCCATCCACACAAAGGTTAACGGGCGTTCATAGCCTCGCCAGTGACCTTAGTATGAGGTATTAGGGTTCACCCATTCCTCTATCACATATAGGTTTAGGGGCTTTCATAGCCTCGCAGGTGACCATTCATTCATGGTTTAGGGGCGTTCATAGCCTCGCCAGTGACTTTAATAGAGGAATTTAGGTTCTCCCTTATACCTCAACACATACCTCTACAACATTCATCCATACAAAATAAAAAATATCTTCTTAAAAATAATTTTTTTGTCTCAAAAAGTAAAAAATAAGTCTTCTTTATAAAACTTCTATTTTTATTTTATTTTATCATTTTTTTAAATTTTTTTTTTGGATTTTCTCATTTTAAAATATTTTTTTGGATTCTCTCATTTTTAATTAATATTTATTTTAACTTAAAATGTCCATGGGCTAACGTAGATATTCCGTCTTTTAGTATGTATCTTTTGTAATCAAATGGGGACAGAGATAATTTATTTATTTCATAAGAAGCAATATTATGTTTTTTAGACATTATAGTCTTCATTGGGGTCATTACAGTTTTTCCCTCCTTAATACATTTCACATAATCTTAAAATGTTATATATCTTTTTAAAGCACTCTTTTTCACTCCTTTTGCTTTCTTAATAATTGAAATCCCTTCTATTTTCAATGAATACATTTTTGCTCTCAAACCGACGAAAGATGTTATAATTTTTCCCTGAGCTTCATCTTTGAATTTTCTCAAGATCTTTTTATTATTATTAGAAAAGCATGTGTGTTCGATAGGATAATCTGACGTATCTAAATGGCTCATAACATTTAACTTGTCCTTAAAAACATCATCCGTTTTAATGAGGTGAATAAAAGAATCGGTGTCTGTGTACATAAGTTTTAACCTATCAGTACCATAAAATGGAAGAAGAATGTCATAATGATACTCGTACTTTAATGTTTTTGATATGTCTAGTACACACATCCCTATGTATATTGGCTTATCAAACAAAATTTTAGATTTCGCGAGATGAACAGCAGCAAGGTTCGGACCGTAAATAGTTCTATCGATAAATGTCGGCCTACTAATTAATTTTTCTAGTTGTTTATTATCAGTGACAAGCCGGATATCTATTCCTTTTCTTATCCTTTCCATAGTTTTACCAAACATGGCATTATTAAATAATTTAAACAGGACTTTTTCAACATCATTTTTAGCGCTCTTTCTTAAGTTATTGTTAAATTCTACATAGTGTTTGAGCCACGGAGATTGTTTAAACTTTAGTGCTCGGTGTATTTTATGTGAGTCTCAACCCATGATATAATGCTTGTTATAGGGACCCATAATGAACAACATAATACCTTCTGGGTCCTAAATGAGGAATCAATTTCTTATGGGATGTTTCCGGAGATTCAATCGATTCGGGAAGGAACGGAAAATCACTGTTCAAAAGGAGAGTTTTTTTGACCGTTGATATTACTCTTATGTTAATAAGTTGATAATAGTTGATTTTAACGGTTGATTAACCGTTGATTTTAGTTGGGGTTCGGTCAAGGTAGATCCAAAAAACATGTCAGTCATGGAAATGTGAACTCAGGGACAGGACGTCCTCTCTCATCTCATGATAGCCCTGAAGATGGCTTGCAATGTANCTAATTAATTTTTCTAGTTGTTTATTATCAGTGACAAGCCGGATATCTATTCTTTTTCTTATCCCTTCCATAGTTTTACCAAACATGGCATTATTAAATAATTTAAACAAGTCTTTTTCAAAATAATTTTTAGCGCTCTTTCTTGAGTTATTGTTAAATTCCACATAGTGTTTGAGCCACGGAGATTGTTTAAACTTTAGTACTCGGTGTATTTTTTTGAGTCTCAACCCGTGATTTAATGCTTGTTTTAGGGACATAATGAACAACATAATACCTTCTGGGTCCTAAATGAGGAATCAATTTCTTATGGGATGTTCCCGGAGGTGCAATAGATTCGGGAAGGAACGGAAAATCACTGTGTGTATCATGGAGATATTCGGGGTATTCGATATCTACTTCGAGTATATAACCGAATGGATCATCTTCTTGGTTTGGGACAAATTTATGCTTTCAGGAGGCAACCACTCGAATCTTCCGTAGGGTAATGAGTGACACATAGCCCAACCATACTGATTGTTTGCGTCTTCATATGTAATGAACTGTGACGGTTTATTTTCATCGAACCCCGTTTGGTATTTATTATTTGCTTCGCCAAATCTATGCGAAACTTGACATATACCACCTCTAATTCCGGATTCTACCATCAACACTTGGTCATAGTCCAAAAGTAATTCTAACTCAATTTTCGTGTACTTTAACATTGCATTCCATGTATGTCCCGGAGAAGTAAAGTAATGGGCAAGGTCAACCAAATGTGAGTTAAGAGTGCTTTCCCGAAATGCTTCGAATACATCAGATAACAGCAATACATCGGTCATGAGATAGAGATAGCTGTACTCCCCTAGGGTCTGAATGTTGAAATGCTTCCATAATTTTTGAGCATATTGATAATCATTATCGCTAATTTCACTTTCATTCAGACAACTATAAAATTTATCTTTACTAGGAAGACTAGTTTCTTTTAGTTTTGCCCAATCGTCAATGTAGTCGTACGGAAAAACTCCCTTCCTTGTAAACAAAGTTGTTTTCTTCTCCGAAATATTTTACTGTTTCTGGAAAGCGGGGTAAGTTTTCAACCAAATTTTCTAAACTTGATGACATGAAACGGAAAGTATTAATGAACCGAAGCTTTACACCTCCGACATATTGTCGTAAACAGGTTAAAGTCTGGAAACAGGAGTTTAGAGTTAAAATAATAAGGGTTAAAAATACGTCGAAGGACTTGTCGTTTGATTATTATTTTATAATTGAAATGTAATTTACAAAGAGTAAAATACAATAGGTGTGTTCAGTACTAGCCTGCACACCGAACAAGAGTAGTTTGAACAATAAGTTAGAGTTAGAAAAGATATGGAGTATTGCACTTACAATTAGTCCTACGGGACAGTTGTCGTGATGAGCTATTGAGGCCGGAGAGAGGCTATTGAGACACTTACAGGGGATCTAAAGGACAGCTCTTTATGAGACAGAGTTGTGACGTCAGGGGCTGAGAGTACTCTAAAGGGTGACAACTAATCTTTGGGAAAGTAAATAATTGGCTTATTCATAACTAGAAAGGGAAATAGTTAATCAGGTCCTGGACCTCCTAATAAAAAGGACACAAACAATTCTATGTGACAATTAAGTTAATCTTATCTTGAAGTTAACAGCTTTTTGGGAAAAGGTTCCCATGCTCCAAAGGGACATTACATGTTCTACTGATTTCTTGTGGAATCCACCAACTTTATCTTTTTTTTGTATTCGTAGGAGTCATTCTCAATCTTTATTTTTACATTTAAAAGCAATATTCCAAATTTCATTAGGAAAAACAAACAATTTAGGCTTTTAGTCTGTAAATTAAAGCATTACAGCTCAAGTAAACCACCACTCCTAATTGTTTAAATTCGCTATGAAACTCCTGTAATGTGCATTTTATGAATAAACAGACTTGCATTGAGTTCCATTACTCTGAAATAAATATTATGTCTACTACATTGGAAAAATATTATTTTACTAGCACTTGTCATTGTAGGTAATCCCCAATTCCTTTTTGCTATGATTTGGTTGGTCCGATTTTGCTCAATCCAGCTTTGTATATAACAGCTATAAACCGAAATTCATCTAGAAAAATAGCTGACCGATGAATTTTAACCTGGCGATATATTTCCATTAGGTCAGCGCATGTTGTAAAATTGTAGAGACAAAATAGTAAAAAGATCATACAAATATCCTCCTAAAGATGACATATCATTTAAGATTCCGCATCAAATGCCACTCACAGATACCGTTTTGAGGAATGGTGGATGTTTGAAGGAGATATTTGCCTAATATATGCTGAAAAGCATTCTTTCATGAAGTTGTGACATTTCTTAGAGAAGAAGCGACTCTTGCTACACTTGGCTTCTAACAAGAAGAAGTGAAGAAATAAAACTTTCTTATGGACACCTAATTAAAGGAAAGGAGTTCGTACTTAAAATGTGAAAAAAATCTATATTGCGGCACTTGAGTGCGATAGCTGAAAGTGTTCTATAATGTTATAACATAATAATGCTAGTAAAGAAACAGAACTAAATGAGTAAAACTGCCTTTAATCACGTTACACAAATATAACATCTATCATTGATGTGGCGTTCAGAATACAATGATATAAAAATGTGGTTCACACAACCAACAGGTCTCCTAACATTTTTATTCAATTCAATAATTTAAGTATACAAACAAAATGTAGATCATGAAAACAAATCATGTGATTTTAACATCACAGTTTTAAATTTAACATCTCTCTGAACTTAAAAAACTTGGAGTCATGATTTAGTCATTGCAGAGCAGGTCTCTCTCCCCCATCACCCCATTTGCACTTGAAATGATGAAAACATCATCAAGGTACTACAAATAAACTTAATATCTGTAATAGCTTGTAACATATTCAGCAAATGTAGAACACTTACTCACATTACTTTGTTTCCTATATTTCCAAAAAACTTCATTGCCAAAGAGTCAAATAACAGAACCTGAAGTATACTTTCTATTAAGTTGCCACTGGCCCAAAATGCATCTTTAAAACAATCTAAAGCATCAGAATTGCATTAATTACAATTTTTGGAATAGTTTAAATTAATAAATTATATCATGTATCAATAGTAAATTCTCAATGCATTTCATTATATGAACTTAGAAAAATACTTAAATAATTTTCATTAAATGCGTTATCTGGTAGAGTTCCTGTACAAATGTAGAAAAGAGCACCAAAAAGATTTTTGTACTTAATGTTATTATTATTATTACAGCCTTCTCTAATTTTAAAGTTGTTTCAATTGGAGTACAATATAATTTAGAATTTTTGATTTTATATATATTTTTTTTGCCAGAGAGAAATTGTATGAATTATGACTGAGGGTCATCAATTCTTATCATGATTATAATCTATTTTTATATGTATTAAAAAAAAAAGTTTTTATTTATACAAATTAAAAGATCATCAACAAATAACAATACAAAAATCATCGTATTGTTTTCTTCTTTAAAGTACAGACAATAATCAAATTTACTGCCACGAAAGCCTAGTTCTATCAAGTAATTATTAAAACAATCTCACTATGAAGGAGGGCTTTCTCTAAGTCTACGCAATACCTTAATTAACTAGTAGACTTCATCTCCATTATAATAACCTTCTGGTTGTTTGACATAAATTTCTAGTCTCTCTCATTTAAAAATGCTGTTTCAACATCCATTTTATCAATGTAAAAGCCATATTGAACACAGTAGGATAATACAATTTTTAATGTTTACATTTTACCATAGGTGTTTCCTGTGACTAAGTCCGTTTGTTGAAATCCTCTTGAAACCAATCTTGCCTTAAATTCATCCAGAATTTCTTTTATAAACACATTTTACATCTAGTACTTCCTAATCTCCAAGTATTATACATAAAAAGACAATTTAATGGTTCTCTTAGTTTTTCTTGGGCTAATTTTATTTGATCATTCTTCATTATCGGAATTTTGTTCATCAGGTTTTGATATTTTTATTTCTTAACTGGATGTTAAAGATTCATTTTATACTTCATTCCTATTTCCATTACTAAAGCCAATATATTTTGCATCTTCCTCGATTATGTCTACAAGTTTGGCAACAATTACCTTATTATTCATTAAGATTCTGTAACCAACATTAGTGTACCCTAAAACGATTCCCAATTCTTCATTTTTAATCCATTTGAATGTTCTAGTCTCAAGTATTATCAAACACTTTGCTCCCATGCATTTTTAAATTCTCGTTAGTTGGTTTTCTTCCAAAAAATATTTCACAGGGTGTTTTCATTTGAGTATTAGCTAAAGTCCTGTTTTTTAAGTAAGCAGCAATTTCTGGCCAATAGCTTTTATGAACCTTAGCATCTGCAAGAAAACATCTTGTCATGTCTATTGGTACAATAGAAAGGTACTTTCTGCTATGCCATTCAACTCATGAACACAAGAAGGGCAACTTTTAATAATTATCCCTATCTGAGGAGTAATTTAATACATGGGATTCAAAAGAACTAAATATAACTACAATTTTTAGTGCAAGGGAACAGAATAAAAAATCTGTCCCAGCCAGGACTCGAACCTGGATCTCCTGCTATCCGGGCCTGTGCATTTTCCATTTATGCTACCGAGACAAGTCTCATAAGTTATTAAATTCCCCGCACTAAATGGAAAATGCACTGGCCCGTATAGCAGGAGATCCAGGTTCGAGTCCTGGCTGGGACAGTTAGATTTTTTATTCTGTTTCCTTGTACTAAAAATTATTAAAATTTACGTGGGATTAAATACCAAAAAAAAAAAAAAAAAAAAATTATAAATATACATACATTTATGGGCATGCCCACACACACAATTATCATTTATTTAGTTGACAAAATAGATGGAATTAATGCTATTTTTTTCAATTATTCTGTCAATCTGAGTAGCTACTACTAGTAGTAGTCAACCTTGGAATTCACTAATAAGAATATTGTTATCTTAGCTCTCTCTTTTACTTTAAGCCTCGAAAGGCTTTTTTTTCTCTTAAATTCTTTAATTTTTAGAAAGGATGTAGGTTTTATGCTAAAAAAAAAAAATTGCTTGAGCTCATTGTCTTCATTTATCCCTGAAGAAGCCATCATGGTAAAGATGTACAAAAGCTCAGCAAAAAACACATTCTTGACACAGTCAAGCCTGGAAGAAGAATCTATGATACTTTCTAGAGGAAGTCTAAACCATTATCTAGTCTTCCTCTAATTATCAATAGAATTAAGCAGTTGATCACTTGATTTTGATTGACAACACACAGAGATAATCTACCTTGAATTATTCAAATTTTTTTTAAATGTATGTAATATATTGACCAATATAATAGCAAAGTAAACTAAAATTAAACAAAGATGTAAGAAAAAATGAGCGATAAGTGTAAGATGAAGATAAAGAGTAAATAACTTTTTAGAAATGAAAAATTTATTAATTTTTTGGATGTAAAATAATTTACAATATTGCCCCAGGAAATTAATACATATATATATATATATAAGCTAAACTAANAATATTAAGTGAATCAAAGAGACAAGTATCTATCTTAATGGCATTCAAAGATGGACTATTTTTTTTTCTTTTTGTTCCAAGACTTAACTACTCTTTCTTCTTTAAATATTTAAATTAAGCTTTAGCAGCAAGTGATTGAAGATCAACTAGACATTTCTTTATATTTTCTTTCTCTTGTGCTGCTGAGATAGATTTTAAGACATTAGCAACAACCCATTGAACCATGTGCTTCTGAGCAATCAGTCGCTCAATTCTTTCTTTTTCAACTTGGTAATCTAATCTCTTCTTCACCTGAAAGTAAAGTTTAAAAAAAGTTAGAGAGGTCACAATGAAAATTAAAACAAAAACATTTAAATTTTTTTTTACAATTTTCAAATTTGTATATATTATCTTATACAGGTCTTTCAATATATTGCACAATAAAATAGTTTTAAGTTATTTATTGCTCTTTTTGCTTTCCGTTATGTTAGTGTAATGCCTATAATAGCATAAAAATTGTATATTATTTTAATATTTGAGCCATGGAGTATCACATTAAACCATTTGATGGTCGGTAGTATGATCATAGAATCATTACTTTTGATCCTTTTAACAGTTTAGACTTAAAAGCATAAAAACTTCTCTATTAAGTAAATAGGTTTAGCCTCTATTGGCCAATTCATAGAAAATGTAGGTAAATTTTTTGTCGTAGTTAAATTATCATACATATTAACCTCCCTTTCAACCACTTTGGGTAATGGTAAAGGTAGCAGAGTAAATCTGAGAAGCCGTCAAGAAAACATCAGTGAGCCCACAGTGGACAACAGCGGGCAAACCTGAGCTTGCCTCAACAGCTAAATCTAGAGATAATTTTACTTCAACGAGATTTTGTCTAAAAAATGAATTGCTAAATGAGATATATTTCCTTTTTTATCTTTTATTATACAATCAATAAGACAGTAGCAGTAATCAATCAATAATCAATATAAGGAGCCCAGTAATGTAAATAAAAAAATAAAAAAATACTTGCAGAAATGATCTACAAAGAATAATCTGGATAACTTTTAAAATTTATTAGAAAGGTAACAGAAATAAACTTCATACCTTCTATTATCCGTCTTCATTGGTTTCTGCAAACCATCTTCTTTTGGCGAGCGCTTTCAGATATTATCCATCCTCGTGGCCGAATTATACTGTCTTATGTCTTTTTGCATTGTTGTCGGTTTGTGTGTCGTCTGTTCATTTTCGTTTGTACAGACAGTGACAGTGAACACATGTATTCGGCCACGGGGATGGATAATATCCAAAAGCGCTCACCAACAGAAGATGGTTTGCAGAAACCAATGAAGACGGATAATAGAAGGTATGATAGTTCTATATTCATAAAATAATAACCCTTTAGAAATAAACTCCTATTAAAATTATTAGCAAAAGAGTTATTTTAGTCCTAATTTAGATGAGGTAAATGAAAAACAAATTTTAGAATTCAAAAATCCTAAATTATAAAAATAAATTGTTTTCAAAAAGTAAAGGAATAAGTGGAAAAGGAAAATTATCAAACCTCCCAGAATTATTTGTGTAAATTCCAGAAAAAAAAAAATATATATAAATAAGAGTAAATGACAAAATTTAATTTAAAAGCCATAAAGATAAAGAACGGATTATAAAAGGTAAGACAACTAAGGAGTTGGAGTGGGGAAAGTATTCACTAATCACAGTGATATTCATAAATTTCCTCCTTAACAAGCATTTTTTGTAAAAATGTTACATAACATAATCTTTAGAAAACTACATTTTATATCTTTCAAGTTTTTAGAATTTTTTTATAATTTAAATAACAACAAAGTTTTAGAATTTTAAATGCTGGTCTCCTTTCCCCTTCTATAATTCGATTTAAATTTCAAAAAAATCCTACAAGGTATTGGAATAGAAAGACTAAATACTGAATTAAGTTACAATATATTTTGGAGCCTGTCCAATGCTAAGACTGAAATTTTTATCCAAGGATAAACCCTGTTTCACAATGGACCGTAGGTATTATTATTAGATAATTTTTTGGGGGGTTCGGGTCAAGGTAAAAACCTTTCTACCTTGACCGAACCCCAACAAAAATCACCTGTTTCACAATATTTTCTTCATTATAATATAGAAACAATAAAGTTATTTAATTGTAAAAAAAGTAATAAAGAACAGTTATAATGAGATAAGCAGTAATTATTCAGGAATAAATAGTAATAGTGGAATAAGTAGAGAAAAAATTAGATTATCTGAAGATAGCAAATAAAAATCAGGCATATGATAAAATAAATATTACCTCTGCATACACTTGCATGGCTCGTTCACGGTATGCAGCTTCTAACTGGACTTGAACATTTTCTCGCTTAGCTGCAATGAGGAGTTCCTGTCCATCAGCCCGCCACTGGGATAATTCTTCATCCTTTATTCCATCGGTTAAGGCTTTTATTGTTTCCTCCCTACTAGATGACATCTCCTTTTCTGCTTCCTAAGAGGAAAATATATCTATATTAAATGAAAGTGGTAATCCAGCAATGTTTATGAGTTATATCCTGCCATTGTATAAAATAAGTTTAATATAAAGCAAATAAATAATTTTTAATTATGATGAAAACATTCTCAATATGAATTTCCCATTTAAATGTCCAGTAGTAGGAGAGAACAAAAGTGAAATACAAAAAGGATACAATAGTATTAATATACTGTAATGGAATAATGAATGTACAATATTATTGTTAAATTATTTTAAAAATCATTCTCCTATTGTTAGGATTTAAAATTATAAACACTAATTAATATTAATTGACATATATTAATACTACATACACATATCTTTAAGTGACTTAATAGTTTATTTGAGTAAAAATAATTCTAGTTAAAGAAAAGAAAATTTGCCCCTTCTCATGAAAATAGAAAAATTGTTCCCTCGTCTTACATACATGAAAATGTATGTCACCAAATATATGAGAATCTGAGGGTTAGATTTTCGAACCATGAGAGGTTTTAACCTCACTTTTTTGGAGAAGTACAACATCAGCAGACCACAACCACTCTTGTGGATCACAACACCCTTTATAGATTTGTGATTAAATAAATGAGAATTTCAACCAGCATTAATTATAAGCCTCTAAGATGATTTTAGTAGGGGTTCGGTCGAGGTAGATAAAAAAAAAAAAAAAAAAAAAAAAAAAATTATAA
>KZ806933.1:576808-603923 GCA_000696205.2 Oncopeltus fasciatus | reverse complement strand
TGGTTTTTAAAATGTTAAAAATGTTAGAATAAGTTGAGGAAATTTGTTCTATGTCTGTTCTGTCGTTAACTGGATAGTGTTGTAAGTTGATGTGAACGGTTTCAGACAAAAGACGTTTGTGTTGGTAGGGTTCAGTGGAAAGAATGGTTAAGCTATCGAAGTCAAATGTGTGTGCTTCATGAAAAACATGTTTGGTGAGGGCAGTTTTTATTAGTTTATTCTTGATGTCATTTTTATGGTTATTAATTCTGCGGGAAATCGGGTTTTTTTTTGTTATTATTATTAATTATAAGCTTGTCAAGACCCCTGCTCTTCACATAAGTTGATCACAATAAAGTTGATGGCAACAGTACTTCTACAATTATTAGTAAGTCTGGCTTGTAAGAGATGGGGGTTAGCATTCAAAACACTTTAACACTGGTTTAATCTGATCTGCTAAGCTCATATTAGATGACCACTCTACTTTTAAAGCAGCTTTACAAATAGAACAGAAAAATCAAGTGCCACACAATAGAACAAAGTACAGTACCACAGGCATTTGATAAAATAGTTCAAATTTTTTATTCACATCATATGACATTAAGATATAGAAACCTTATCACTTATACAGAGTGATATAGTTTAGATTTTAAAGTAGGAATAAGATTTTTAATGTTAATTAAAACTAATATTAACAGGTAATACTTAGACAAATTTTGGTTTTAGGAAAGCAAAAAAGGCTGAAAATTGAGGAAAAATAAATAATTAAATTCACTTTGAAGAGACACATCAGAGGCTAGGACATTTCAACAACTCAGTGACAATAAATTTCAAAAAGCCAAAGACCAACATATTAAATTTATACAATCATATTCAAGACTTAATTAATAATTAAAAAATTTTAAATTAAACTTATTGTTTCTGAAGAATAGAGAAAGGTGGACTTATAATATAGTGGGTTATATTAATACAATATTAAAGTTAAAATTTAACTTTAAAAAAAAACCACAACAGAGCAATTAGACAAACTATACAAAACAGTATTAAATTTATGAAACTGAGTAGTGATGGGTATTTTAGGAAACGAAGCAACGCAAATTTCACAAATGAGTTATTATCAATAAGGATAACAAATATGGAATAAAAAGCAAAGGAAAATTAGAACAAACTAAAATTTTAGTGTACAACCTATCAAGACATAGGTTCTAAATTCTAATATCTCACATATAAACAAATATACAGTAAAGTACATACTAAAAAAGAAATTATTGACACATTTTATACAAGTCAAACTGATTCTCAATAATACACAAATAAATTTCAACAGATTACTGATGGCTGCTTTTAGGTCGTTTGCATATACATTTTAAAGAATTTTCAGAGGTTGACCCCATTACCACTTAAATATATATTAAGAGAAATGCTAATTCTCGATAATTTGCACTTGCGTAACAGAGATGCAAAAGTCTTGGCATCAGTCAAAGGGCTGAGTCTGTAAATTTAAATTAACTATTCATTTAGAAGATATTTTTAAAAAATATATGTTGATTTTTATACGCCTATTATAGAGAATAAAAATTATTACTCTACATATTCTCAAAAACAATTTGACAATATTCAAATGTTTAGCAGGAAACAAAATTATTTTTATTATAATATATTATATAGGGATCTGCTAATATGTTATAATTATAATATATTACAAGGGATCTGCTTGTCACACCTTAAGAATTCAGTAAGGATTGGAAATTAGGAAAACTTAATATGGGCAGGTGAAGGCGGGCAAAGTGAGGCAGTATGTACAATGGGCGAGCGGCCTGCATCAAAATAGCTATACTGGGAAAAATAGGTTGGAATTATTAATATAAGTATATGTGGGATCTAGGAGAAAGTCGTATACATTTATTTAGATGGAAAGAAAGTTTTCAGCCCACTGAAAATGTTTGAATAAGTTAAAGGAATTTGTTCTAAATCAGTTCTATCGCTAACTGGATTGTGCCGTAAGTTTATGTGAACGGTTTCAGATAATACACGTTTGTATTCAGGGTTCAGTTGAAAGAATGGTAATGTTATCAAAGTCGAATGGGGTTCTCCATGAATGACATGTTTTGCGAGAGCAGTTTTTATTAGTTTTTTGTTTATGTCCTTTTTGGGTTTGTTGATTATATGGAAAATAGGATTTTTGGTTTGGCCAATAATTTTTGGTATGAACCATAGAAATTAAGAGAGGAACAGGAATGTTTTAGATGCCATTGGTTCTGTTAGGAAGGGGGATAGGATCTTTCAGGTGAGGGTAAATAGATTTAAGTTTGTTATAATATAAAATGCAAGCTTTTGGTATGGGGATTTCTTAATTTATTCAGAAAGTTTGTGAATATAAGTAAGGGAATAGAAAGTAGTCATTGTTTTGGGGAGGGGGCTTGGTTTGGGAAGCGGAATTGTAAAATTTGTAAACAAGTTCTTATATGGTGAGCATAGGGAAACCATTAGAGAGGAGAATTCAAAATAATTCGAATAATTTTTTCTGGCATAGCCATTTTTATACAGGCTACTCTCCTTTTATGTCTACCACCTCAAATTCCTACCTTTCACCTATCCATCTTAAGTTTTCCTAATTTCTAATCCTTATCTCTCAGTTATGAAGATTTGATCTAGGTGAAAACACATCCCCTATCACCTTCATGATAGGCAGATGTGGTGAACTTTCTATTGTTATTGTTTTCCTAAGAATTCACATTACTTTAAGTAACATCAAATTTTATTTAATAATAATGTAAATCATGTTGTTTTTTTTCTCATGTCTTCTAATGAAATTGTATTGCAACAGCCCTGAAGATGGTGTACAATGTAAATCAAAAGATTAGCAGAAAATTAAAAAAATCATTTCTTTTTTCTATATTGTATTTTTTTTTTTTTTTTTTTTTGGATCAAACTTGACCGAACCTCAACAAATTCTCTACTAATTTTTATTTAAATACTGTTCGTGCATTGTACATACATTACAAATTGTAAACTATTTGAAAATGTATTATACTCTTATTAAAACGCAATTGATATTTTAACATATGAATGTCCCATAATAAATGGCTTCTATACATCTGTCATAAAATTAATCACGTACATTGTAAAAAGAAAGGATAAAAATAACTTACATCAACTCCTTTATCCAAATAAGAAGATACTTTCTGACCAAGCACTTTATTGGCAATGTACACAATGCCAAAGAATGCAAAACAATAGCCAAAATCATGTTCCACAACCCAAATTTCTTTACTCAGTAAGTATGTAGTCAAACCAGCACCTAGGCAGTATGGACCTAAAAATAAAAGCCCATATTTAAGAGATATTAACACCATACATCCATTTAACAGTAATTTTCATATTAAAGCAGTGAGGAGTTGAGGAAATCAGAAGTTCATTTACAAGGTTCTACTCTACTTAACTTCATTTTGAAGAAGCCTAGGTAAAACTTATTCCAAAATTATCTCAAATAGGGGTAGAGCAGAATATATTGTTCAAGAATGGAATAATAAGGAAGGAGGAACAATCAGAATCAGAATGAATGAAAATCATGATATCTAATACAAATGATAATATGAATATATAAGGGAACTGCTGTCTCAAAAAAAAAAAAACATTATGAATTTTACTTTTTCTCAGAGCGAAAAAGTAAAAAAGGAGTGGTGGTAGCAGGTACAAGGCAGGCGGAAGGTGTAAATGGAAAGCGGCTTGTTACAAGAGAGGGCAATAAAAGGACAAAGGACAAAAAGGGAAGGGTATTATTGGGAATAAGTGACTTTGGAACTGGGAAAAATGTTTTGACAGGTTTATTGAGACGGAGGGTTGATGGTTTTTAGAATGTTAAAAATGTTCGAATAAGTTGAGGAAATTTGTTCTATGTCTGTTCTGTCGTTAACTGGATAGTGTTGTAAGTTGATGTGAACGGTTTCAGACAAAAGACGTTTGTGTTGGTAGGGTTCAGTGNAAAAAAAAAAAAAAAAAAAAAAAAAAAAAAAAAAAAAAAAAAAAAAAAAAAAAAAAAAATCAGTAGTTTATAGGAGGCACATATCCCATGTATGGAAGAGTAGATTATTTCCTGAGCCAGATATTTTGCGAACCTAAACTAGTGGCATCTAACTAGAAGATCAACGGTATCTGACACACCATAGGTTAGATTTAGAGCTTATTTATTTGCTTGTCCTTATTTATTTAAACAAATAGCTACTTTATTAAATTCTAAAAATTGATTTGAAAGATATAAACAAGAGCAAATATTGATTATAATATTTTAACATTAAATACCATAAAAATTAAGAAATTCTATACTGTCTCGGATTTAACGTGCAGGAAGTAAATGGAAAAGTAACTATTATATAAGTCCCCTGCAACCAGTCAGAACAACTGGTTCTATGAGTAAGTGCACAAATTATGGATTGAACTGTATGAAGGATATAAGCAGATGAAAGTGGAAACGTAGATGTGGTCAGACAATTATACCCAGGATAATAAATATGACTCACAGCTTGCAAGGGTTTTTGATGATCCGTGCTTTTTCCTCTACCCAAAGCATCCTCATGGAGAAACTTCAGTTCTATTTTCAAAATTGTGATATGGGAGAACCAAGGGGAAGATATAACTACGAGCAAACACCACAGAACTTATAGGAATGAAACCGAACAGGTTTGTGTTATTGACATTGGAGACTGGTAATGGGACAGATATCTAGAGGTCATCTCAATGAACAGTAGGTGCCAGTTGGTTGACTAGGTGAATTGTACCACAATATGGAGTGACCTGATCGTGAAACAAGCCACTCACCTAAAATTTACCTGATTTACAAAAACAGCAAATAAGTTGAATGGCTTGTTTACCCAAGTAGAAGGTTGTTTCGGTTGAAACAAAGTTTAGATTTGAACAGATTGTTAATAAAAATATATTAATTTTAGTTATACTAAAGGAAAATTTGAGCAAGGAAAGACTTTCCTCAGTTTGAATATTAAAAAAAAAAATAATGCTATGAAAAAATAACCATTTGGAACATGGGAAAATGGTAATGATATATTTTTAATGGAATTGTGTATGTGTGTATAAATATATTATACACACATACATACCTATATATTTCATTGACTAATGGTCAATAATAATTTAGAACAAAGATAAATTGAAGTTAATTTATTATAACAAATAAGTACACCTACTAATTTTCCCACATAACCCTAGCCATAGAATCACTAATAAATACATGCATTTGAAATCAATTTTACACATAATATGAACTCTAAGAATAAAAAATATAAGTTTTATAAATTAACATACCAGTTACACCAGTTTTCTTGTAGAAAAATTCAAACCACTCCTCTGGAATAAAAGCATATCTAACTTTTGAGGGTTGGTCTAACCTTACAGGTCTTGGAAAATTGACTAGGTCTCTCTCAGGCCCTTCTTTAAAAGTTGAATTAAATCTTGTGCTACCGATAATCGATGGGATAATGTGTTTCAGTTCAAAACCTAAGAAATGTAAATCTTATAAGAAAAAAAAAATTCACAAATCTAAAAAGATTGTACATTTAAATCAATAACAACAAACCTAATTAGTTGATGTAAAAGTTAAATCTAAATTTTACCTTTTCTCAAAGAAATTCTGGAAAGCATTTTTGAAAATATTAAGGGAGTGAAAATCCCTGAGACAAAGATAGAAATCCAAGTGCTGATAAATGAAAGAAACCAAAGACGTAGAATTCTTGGCGAAAGAAATTCGCAGTAAGATAAAAGAATAATAAGGACTTTATGACATCACATGTGCATCCCATCACGGAAAAATATTGAAATTGTATTAATATAATTAGTAACATGTTATGTAATTAACGTTTATATTATTTGTATATTATTTGTTTTCTTTTCAGTTGAAACACATATAACTAACTTCATTTTGAAGTGCTTTTAAGGCAGACAAAGAACCAGAACAAATTCATCAAGACAAAGCAAACTATCAGTAAATAGGAATTTATTGTTGACTCTGCTGATTGCTTCATGTAATGCTGAGGCGATTGCTTGTAATTCCGCTGTGAATATTGTAGTATACGTGGGTAACTTGTATTTTTTAGTTATTCCTTCGTATATTATAGCAGAACCAACGTTGTCATTGTCTTTAGAGCCGTCAGTGTAGATGATGTCAAAGTCGGCATATGTATGTTTCTAAAACTGCGTAAAACTGGAGACTATGAAATTTGGATCCTTGTTTTTAAGTTAGGTCTACTTTAAGTGGTTGAGTCTTCCATTGAGGCCGTTCAAGAGATTCTGGCTGTTCATAGTCATATTCTTGAATTTCTTATATAAGTGCTCTGTGCCTGATTCCTAATGGAGCTACTAGTCTTTGGTTGGGTTCATATAACCTGCAGAATCTAGGGTAAAAAATGCATTGGAAAACTAAATTTGTAGGCTGCAATTTTATTTTGGCAACATAAGAGCTGACTAGTTCTTGGCGCCGGAAAATGAGAGGTGGAATTGAAGCTTCAGCGCAAATAATCTCTATGGGGCTGGTCTTGAAGGCTCCTGTTGCAAGTCTTATTCCTGTGTAGTGCATTGAATCTAAAAGGAGTAAGTGTTTACTTTTCACAGATGAATATATTGGACTACCATAATCTAACTTTGTTCGAATAAGGCTATTGTACGGCATTATCATAGTCTTTCGATCAGCTCCCCAGGAAGACTTGGCAAGAACTTTCATTAGATTGAGTCGTTTATGACATTCAGAACGTAGATATTTTATGTGCGACAACCACGTAAGTTTTTGTCGAGGACTAAGCCTAGGAATTTGACCTCATCTTTAAACTCGAGTACATGCCATTAATTATGAACTCTGGGTAGTCACTTGGGCGTCGTTTACGTGAGAACATCAAACATTTGGTCTTCTCTAAAGAAAAACTTCATTCAAACCATTCTTGATTTTGAAAACTTAGGACTATGGTTAAGCCATCTACGTAAAGGCAAGCCTCAATTGATTTGGGGTATAATCTCAGCTATGGAGTTTATTGCGATCTCGAACAACGTGCAGCTTAGTACACTTCCTTGTGGAATACCATTATTGATTTCTCTGCGTTCAGAAGTTGATTCTCCAACTCTTACTCTGATATACCTTCTCATGAGAAAGCTTTTTTAAAATTCGCTAGCGATCCTATGATACCCTAATTGAACAGTGTCCTTAAGATTAGATTTCTGTCTACTGAGTCATACGCCTTTTCGGTATCAAAAAATATCCCCACGGCTGCTTTTCTTTCGAAGGTGTTTAGTATTTTAGTTTCCATTGTGACTAATTGATCAGTAGTGGATCTACCTTTTCTGAAACCACTTTGAATGGGAAATAGCAAATTGTATTTTTCAATTGTCCCTATTAGGCGTTTGTTAATAATTTTTTCCAATAATTTTGAAAGGCAACTTGTCAAGGAAATCGGTCTGTATCTATTCATATCATACTTATTTTTTCCTGGTTTTAAAACGGGAATGATAATTGACTTTCTCCAAGCTTGAGGATATGATGAAGTTTTCCAGATTTTATTGTATAATTTTAGCAATGATTTTTTTGCAGCTGTTGGAAGATTTTTTATCATAAGATTGTGAACTTCATCTTGTCCTGGAGTGGAAGATTTTAAGTCATCTATTGCTAATTGTAGTCCCATGGAGTAAAGCGAAAGTTGTAGTCATTTTGGTGTAGGTTCTCTCTAGGCATAGTTTCATCAAAGACTATTGTTTTAGTAGACCTTTCTTGACTAATAGTATAATCAGAAATTTCTGCAAAATGGTTAACAAAATGTTCTACAATTACTTGTAGTAATGTATCAGTTAATATATTGTTTTGGATTTCTAATATGGGTGGGTCTGAGCTGTATTTGCCTCCTATGCTGTGTATTTTTTCCCAAACTGATTTAGTTGGAGTGTTCTTGTTGACTGATTCAACATACGTTATCCAAGAGATTCTTTTTTTACAATGTTTCGGACTATTGCTTTGAATTGTTTATAATTATTAAGGTTGGTTTTCGTTGGACTTTCTGAAATAATTTAAGTGCTTTATTTTTGCTTTTTATTGCTTCTCCGCATTCGTCGTCAAACCATGGTGCATAGTTTGACTTGACAGCGCCTTTTGTTCTAGGGATGGTCTGAGCACTTCACTGGCTTCAACGATAGATTTACTGAAAATATTTACCGTTTCGTCTAACGTCGACATATCATGGAACGGTTTTTGGATTATATTGAAGAATTCTGTCCAGTTTGCTTTCTCAGTAATCCACCTCGGGTGTTTTCTAACTTTCGGCATTTCCGTTATGAATGCTAGCTTAACAGGAAAATGATAACTCCCATACTGATCTTGACATACGTCCCATGTTAAGTGATTAACTAAGTTAGGTGAACCGAATGCCAGATCTATTGCAGACCTGGTACCTGTTGTAGGGCAGATATATGTTATTAAGCCGGTATTGACAAGCAAGGAATCAGTGATATCTATTATTCGCCTTAACGTGTTCCCTCTAGAGTTGGTCCTAGCTGGGTCCCAGGTGTAGTGTGAGCCATTCATATCTCCTATAACTAAGTAGGGAGAAGGCAGGCTACTAATTAGCTGTACAAGTGCTTGTTTATTTAAGGGTTTTTTTGAAGGAAGGTATAAATTAAATACGGTTAGAAAAAAACCTATTTTTATTTTAACTATAGTTGCTTGTAAGGGGGTTCTAATTTGCAGTTCTTCAGAAAAAATATTTTTCCGAACAGCTATGACAACTCCTCCATGTGCTCTGTTACCTTCCTGTATTTCCTTATCTTTTCTGTAGATTGTATAGTCTTTTATAGTTAAGTGTATATTTAGGGTTAATTTAGTTTCTTGTAGGCATATTACGTTAGGCATGTTTTCGTTTATTAGTAGTTTAAGTTCTTCATATTGTGTTATAACTCCGTTACAGTTCCATGCAATTAAAGGCATTACGTTTATGAATTATAAAATAATTACAAGATATATCTTCATTATAATATACGTTAACTTATTTTTATGTCTTAAAACTATTAACTGCATCGACATAGAAGAAAACTTAAAAACTATTGTAATAAATTTAATTCCATTTTCCTTGCCTAGAAGTGTATTATATAATGGATATAATAGTATTGGTTGGGTACATATAACTCTAGGGGATATTGTTATATGCGTAGGTCTTACATCTATACTTAAGGACAGCAGAATTATTAATTGCATATATTGAAGATTTGTAATATTTTTATTTTTCATCTTACAATTAAATTTTTTCTTATTGTTAAATAAGATAAATAAAATTTGTAATAAGAATTTAAAGGCTTATTTTCTGATAGAAATAGTAAATCGCCAGCCGCAAAGTAGTAATAAATTTTACCTTCTATTATTGTGGATTGGTGTATGAGGGAGTTGAAGCTATTTAAATTTTTATTTATTATATTGATGATGGAGGAAAAATAATTATATTGCTTATTAAACCTTATCAATGTCGTTATAATTAGTATCATTATTTTCATTGGGAGGTCTCCATTTTGTATCCACTTTTTTTACTTTCACCTTTATTATTTTTATTACTAGGTTTTCTAGACATTTTTCCCGTCGAGTTCCGCCGAGCTAGCGGTGGACATTTAAATGTTCCTAAAGATGTATCTCCAGGCCTAGTTTGCGCTTGAGGTCGGGAAGATGATGGGATTTGTGTGTGAGGTAGAGGGAAGCTAGTGTTGACTAGCTGGGGATGAAAGTTCGCTAGAGGAGGGAGAAGACTGGAGGGGCGGGTGGCGGGGAGGGAGGGAGTTATCAGGAGAAGGCGACTTACATGAAGTTAATTCAGTAGACTCTCCTGTTTGGGAGCACATTGATCTATTGTAGTCAGTGGAAGTATCACTTTGTGAAATAAAATCGTCAGTTTGGCAACCTGTTTCTACTCCTTTTTTTGTGTTCCTTGTTTTTTCAGCGTAACTTGTGTTCCCAGCACTAGGCTGGTTTTCCTTATAGAGTTTTTTCGCTGCAAAGAAAGTAACTTTTTCCCGAAACTGTATAAATTTTATTTCTTTCTCTTGAATAAACTTGGGACATTTAATGTCTACACTGGGGTGCGTTCCTTTACAGTTCACACAGTGAGGAACGATTGTTTCACATGGTGAACCTTTATGTTCTGGCTTCGAACAAAACGAACATATGGTTTGGATAGTACAGGAATCGGTTAAGTGTCCTACACTTTAGGTACATACATTTTGATTTTTAGTTTCTGATACCCTACTTTAATTATTTCAAGGAGGGTTGGGAGGGAGATAGTTAATATTTATAAGTGGGTTTTCCTTTCCATTGAAAATTTTTTGGAAATTATTCTTTTTACTTCTATAACATGGTCATTTTTCAATTCATTTAATATTTCAGATTCCTCTACTTCATCTAAATCTGGACAAAAACTACTCCTTTACTGATATCAAGTTTGTCGTGAGGCTTTACCCTGACTTTATAGATATTTCCAAAACTTGTTAGTTTCAAAAGTTTTTCCGACTGATCCTTAGACATTTTTTCAATTAAAATTGAACCAATCCGTAATTTTTTAATATTGTTGGGTTCCCCACGTTAATTATTTATTGTTGTTGGCGACTTTCACATTTGCCACAATTTAGTTGAATTAAATTATAATAAATTTTAAGCATATTTGTAATTCAATTGTAAGTTGTGTTGCCCCATCTCACCCCTCTCTCTCACACCTGTCTCTCTCTCTCTCCTCGCGAGTGTACAGAGCGGCTGCTTAGTCCCTTGTTAATCCCGCTACTGGACTCTTGCCCCCCTGGGCCTCTGCTTGCCAGTAGTCCTCGCTAGACCACCTAGCCCACTGCATTACTCTGGCAGCCTNCATAACCTCTGGAGATAATTTTTTTCTTATGTATAATAAATATTAATTTTCTCTATTTTATATTAATAAATTTAATTTATAGCTCTAATAATGCTGGTTAATATTTCCCATATCTCCTATGGTCTACAGTCCACATATTATTATTAACAATTGTTTTATATAGTAGAAAGGGCGAGGCTCCTCTGAGAGTTCCGTCTTCCACTCTTTCAATTAATAGAAACTTATTATTGTTTATTTTTCCATCTCTACTTTCATTTATTTTTTGGTCTGGAATAATATTCCAACCTCGTTTTTGTCTTTTACGACTGGGCGAGGTGATATCAGGCGGTTTATTCATATTAAAAATTACATAAACTTTAAATAAACTTAAATAATAAAATAAAATAAAATTAAGTAGACCAAAATTAAAGAGTATGATAATATTGGGTATTAGAAAGAATATATGAATTATGAATCAATATGTTCCTTCCATCTCAAAGATGAGTCGAATATGAGGCCTTAGGGACTTGTAAATGATTTCATAGCATTATGCTTAAGGAAAAGTTGAAGGGGATCATGAGGTCTACGGATTCTGCATAAATGGACGGCCACTGTCTTATTTTCAGAAAACTTAAAAACCTATGTTTTCTGCTTTTCTACTAAGTTTATTAATTGTTTCCTGTAGTGTGTTGGGTGTTTCTTCACTAGAGCGCTGAGTGTATAATGCAATTTCATCAGCAAAAAAAGATAATTTAACATGAGTAATACCTTCTAAGATAGAATTTACACGAATTAGAAATAATGTACTACTCAGATTACTTCCTTGTACAATTCTATTCTCTTGGAGAAATATTTGGGATAGAGTATCCCATATCCTAATC
Source organism: Oncopeltus fasciatus (assembly GCA_000696205.2). NCBI lineage: Eukaryota > Metazoa > Arthropoda > Insecta > Hemiptera > Lygaeidae > Oncopeltus > Oncopeltus fasciatus. The sequence continues at coordinate 592,201 of KZ806933.1, read as the reverse complement.
CTAAACTGTCAGTTGGTTAAGCAATTTTAAATTAATAATTGAAGTCGACCTTTTAAGTTCCATTTATACAGTTGCTCAAGAATATTAGGTCCCCAGACTATCTCCAAACTTTATCGTAAACAATTTAAAGATAAAAATTGACGGTTACGTTTTGCTATTTTAAAAAAATTTACTTGAGGACAGAACGTTCAAAGTTAAAGTCGGGGGTATTTTTTCAAAAATATTTACTCAAGAAAACGGAGTAATTCAAGGTGGAGTATCAAGTGCAAAATTATTCTGCATTGCACTTAATAATTTAAAAAATATAGTGCGGGATCCAGTAAAGTTAATATTTTTTGCGGATGACGTCATAATATTCTGCAAAGGCAACAATTTGGATACAATCAGAAAATAAATAAAAATGGCAGACAATATCAAATATCTGGGAGTCACATTTGATAAGTCACTGACATGGCTACCGCATGTAAAATTTCTTAAAGAAGAATGCCTACGATCCCTGAATCTTTTAAGAATTCTTGGTAACACGTCGTGGGGTGCAGACCCCACCAGTATGCTAATGCTTTATCGTAGCTTGGTCAAAACTAGACTATGGCTGTGCTGCCAGCCCCCGTATTCTAAAAATGTTAGATTCTATTCAACACAGCGGAATAAGAATAGCAACCGGTGCCTTTAAGTCAAGTCCAGCTCCAAGCATACTTGTAGAATCTGGGGAATTGCCGCTTGAATACAGAAGAACTCAACTCAATTTGGCATATTATTATAAAATAAAAGCATCAAAAAATCATCCACTAAATAGAATATTAATATCGAGAAATTAGATAAATGAATATAGCAATAATACACGAGAAAAAAAACCTTTCCCATTTAAAACCATTCAATTCTTAGGTAAAATAAATTTATTTAGACCAAATATCTTAACAAATTTCGTATTAAGTGTACCTCCTTGGATTACAACCCTACCAACATATAATATGTCACTTGTAAAATATCCAAAAAAAAAAAAAAAGAAACAATACCGGAGTATTACAAAAATATCTTTAATAACATTAAAGAAAAATATTTTAATTCTAATTTCATATACACTGATGGATCAAAGAACTCAGAGGGAGTAGGAGCGGCAATAATATGTGAAAATAGATACTATAAATTTTCCCTGATATTTCTTTGCTCAAATTTTACTGCTGAACTTATTGCTATACAGAAAGCTTTGAACATCATTTCACCAACAACAAATCGATTAATTGTTTTTACTGATTCCCTCGCGTCTCTTCTAGCAATAAAAAATATTTTTACAGAAAACTCTTTGGTTATAGATATTCTAAGTAAAGTAGGTGAACTAAGGAGACATTATATCAATGTAATTTTTACTTGGATTCCGAGTCACATAGGTATACCGGAAAATACTGCAGTAGATAAATTTGCAAAAGAAGCAGTTCATGACGGGATAAAAATAACAAAAATTCCAGTGAATTATATCATTGCTGCAGTAAAAATTAGTATACTAAATATGTGGACTGACCAGTGGAGACAAATGGATTTAGGTGACAAGTTACGCTTAATCAAAGGTGAAGTAAAATCATGGAATAGTTCAAGGAGAGAGACGAGACGTGAGGAAGTTATTCTGACCAGGTTGAGGATCGGACATACCCGAATTACTCATGGTTACCTAATGTCACGGGATCCTCCCACTATGTGCCAAATATGTGATGTGAGGCTAACGGTGAAGCACATCCTAATAGATTGCAGTGGTTTCCAACAGGAGAGAAACAAACTTGACCTACCAACAGACTTGACGGAACTACTTAAAAATAATTCGCAACACATAGCAAACTTATTTCTTTTTCTAAAAAATATAAATAGAACATTAGAACATAGAATATTACGTCATCCGCAAAAAATATTAACTTTACTGGATCCCGCACTATATTTTTTAAATTATTCTAGATAAGATTTAAATTCATAGAAAACTAACACCATATTCGATAATATGATTTATTGTTACATTTATTACAAATCTCTAATTACGCAAATCTAACTATCACCGTGCTATTGAATTAAACCATATATATTCTTTTTATAACCAAATCTTATTCAAACATTCAAGAATTACCTGAATAATTAGCTGTGGCATCTTTAGGTGCCAATTCTAATACTGACAAATCACAGCCTAGTACGGTCGGGTCCTCTCTTCTCGTGGTCGCATGTCCTCGGTAACTCCCGACTCTCTGGACCGTCTTTTAGGTCCCGGGCTCTGGAGAGACGCGAGCACTCTGGTTGGCAGGGGGTGAACTCACCTGTAGAGCTACGAAACTACTTACAACGCACAACATAGCAAAGAGAGCAGCCGGGTATGGCCGTGGCGGAGATCGGGGGGTGGGGCTTTGGCCGTCTCTTGGACAGGGAACTTGACTCAACAAACCTTACAATAAGAATGATATCATATATTACATTAAGTCACGCACTCATATACTAAGAACTGCTTAAAGAAAAATGGTGTAATGATATCATAGTATACTTAAGACTGAAGATTAAAAGTATTTACAGTAGAATAATAAAAAAAAAAAAAAAAATATTAAAATTTAAAAGAGCTCTTGTCCTAATAATGTTTTTTTTTTTTGTATCAATAATATAACTGTATAATAAAATGAATTATAAAAATTTGAAAAAAAAATATATCTATCTTACCTAACATTAAATTGTTTACAACGATGATAGACAATAGTAATTGAGGCAATAATGACCCTCAGTGGTTGCCATGCCTTTAATAGAAAAAAAAAAAAAAAAAAAAAGATAAAAAAATACAGCTGTAACGTGTTTTCGTTCAATAAAAGCGTTTTGAGTATAGTTATCTATTGATACTAACCGATCTAGAGTGGAGTACCCTTCTCTGAACCCGGTCTGAAATTTACAAAAGTGTTTATAAATTTCCAGAAACTTAATTAGCCTGCAGTTTAACATTGATTCAAATATTTTTCCAAGACAACTTGACAGAGATATAGGTCTATAACTTTGCCAGGTTTTATAATAGGTACGTGATGCCGTCTTCCCCTGGGGCTGAGTTTCTATTAACAGAATTAATGGCTCGCTCTAGTTCATCAATGGTAAAAGGTAGGTTATATGGTAAAAATTATTTCCTTCTTCTACAAAATTAAGAGGAATAAACTCTTCTTCATAGTTGTTTGTGCTGAAGATTTTTAAAAAAGTGTATGCAGAATTGCTCTGCTACTTCTTCAGGGGAGTTTGTATATGAGCTTTCTACTTTTAAAATTGGATTTCATTGGGGGTTACATTTCCCACTTAAAGATTTTATTCTTCTCCGTTTGCATACGTTTGTATTGTGTTGTAGTGTCCTTCGATATACTATTTACATATTTTTCCCACTGGCTTTTTTAAATGCTATTAAATTATCAGTCGTGGAATATCGACGAAACCTATTCAAAACTTTCTTCTTTTCTCTGTTGGCCTTCTTCTTTATTCCATCAAGGAACAGGACATCTTTTCATATTTTGGGAAGTCATTGGAATTGCTCAATTTACTGCATTCAATATTGCATTACTAATTGCTTTAGTATGTGATTCGCAGTCTCTGGTTTAGGAATTTTAAATTCACTTTGGAATAGGCTCCAATTAGCATTTTTATAATTCCACTTTGGAGGGAAAGTGAAAATATTTTGAGAGGTAAAATGTGTTAATTTTATGGGAAAGTGGTCCGAAAGGTGAGATTCCTTTAATTTACCGTTTCTTCTTCCGGGTTGGACCGTGCCAAGTTGTTGATAGTTGCCGAGCTTTCGCACATCATGTGATGGCTTCTTCAGGGCTGAGTAGAGAATTCTCTACTCATTCTCTACTACTCTATGTGCGAAAGCTCGGCAACTATCAACAACTTGACACGGTCCAACCCGGAAGAAGAAACGGTAAATACATTTGACGACCGTCGAAGCCTACGTGAACAGATTCCTTTAATGTTTTCCAGTTCATTGACACAGCGACAGTTGGAGATGAAATGGTGAGATCAATTGCATCGAAAGCTCCTGAACTAATTGTTATGTGGGTGGGAGATTCGTCATTTAAATGTACAAGATACAGTTCAGTCAGCATATCATAGAGCTGCTGACCTGTAGGAGTGCTCTTCTTTGTTTCCCAGGCATCTAGTTCATCATCTAGATGTACATCATAAATAAATGATGTAATAATAAAGTCACCCATTATTAAGGGTTGTGGAAGATCTTGAAAAAGTTTTCTTAGATCTTCAACAATCCTATTGTTGTTGGGGAGATATATACAACATACAGTTACTCTTAAGAGGTTTTTTTTTTTTAATAATTATTTATTTAAATAGTTTAAGATAGTACATACATCTTGTAATTTACCGTTTCTTTTTCGGGTTGGACCGTGTCAAGTTGTTGATGTTTTATCAATATTGGCCTTCAAAAAATATGATATATAAAATATCAACAACTTGACACGGTCCAACCCGGAAAAAGAAACGGTAAATACATCTGACGACCGTCGAAGCCTACGTGAACATCATGTAATTTGCTACACATGCCGGACCCTAAAGAAACGGTTAGAGAGATAAGATTTAAGGATTAGGTAGATGGTACTTGGAATTGTTTATGTGATTTCGAACACCGTTAGCGTTCCAGAGGAGGACAGAAAAAGGATCGGTAGGGGGGATCATTTTTGTTGAATAAATGCTTCTGACGAAGGTTTCGAGGAGAGAGATAAGATGTGTAATAAGGGATCTAAATTCATTTCGGAATGTGTTAAGGGAGTATACAATGTCAACGGAAGGAGAAGAGGAGATTGCCAAATGAGACGGGTTGGCTGTTGATGGCTGTGACTGGGAGTTGTTAACTCTCTGTGGCAGGTGTTGCATAGGAAGTGGGATGACAACTGGTTGTGGCCGTTGTTGCTGGGGTTGTGACGGGAAACTCTGGGAGTTGAAGCTGAGAGAGGCGGCTGGAACAGGCTGGGTAGAAGCTCTTGGGACTGATAGGTCAGTTTTACGTTAACCGGGGGAAGAAGCATAAGATATGCCTGGAGTAACCATTCTAGCTGGTGCCTTTACTTGAGGGCGAGGTATTTTCTACACTTCTTCAGGGTACTTCATGGCTTTGAGCTTCTGGTAATTGAGGCAGCCTTTGTAATTTTCTGGATGAGCTTGCTGGCAGAGTGTACAAGTAGCAGGTACGTCAGGAGGTTTAGTGCATTCAGTGGTTGGATGGGGTCGCCCGCCTTTAAGGCAGCGTTGTTGGTGTGTGCAGAAGGCCTTTGTATGCCCATAAGCTTGGTACCTGAAACATTGTGCTAAGTCGCGTTTCTGATAGGGATTTTCTATCACAACTTTGCAATCTACGATAAATTTGACATCGTATATCTTTTCTGTCTTGTCTTTACGATCCAGGTCGACGTAAAAAAGTGGTTTGGTCTGGAGTCCACCTAATCGTCTGCCTTGGGTGTCTCTACGTGGTGCGTAAACATTCACAACTTGGCGGACCTTAAACCCGGATTCTTCGAGCTCTTGTTTTATGTCAGTGGTGGGTGTGTTGCGGTGCAGGTTCCTTACAACCACACGCAGGCTCTGTTCTCTTTAAGGTATGGTACTGAGCCCTAAATCAATCGAGAAATCGAATTATTTTTCTGTAAGAATCTGGATCATAGCTGACTACTTTCGTGGAGTCTGTCCTATTTATAACGTGGTATTTAACACTTCCCACCTCTTGATTGAGCTTTTCTCGGAAAAGTTTGAATTGTTCCAATCCAGACACGAATATAGGCGGTGGTCTACTAAACCTGGCCTGTTGGGTTGAAGTAGTGAGATCGTCTTGAGGGAGGTCTCGAAGAGGGCAAAAACAGTTAACCATGGAAAATGGTGATTCTTCTTCATCATCATGTTCAGTAGGTGGAGCAGTGTCTATGGGCAGGGTGTTATTTATTGTAGGTTGGGCAAGTGTGAGGTCCGCGGTGGGGGCGGTTGACATGGCTGTATTAGTGAGAGAAGTTGTACTCTGGGCGGGACTGGTTGTGTGTGAGCTATGCTCGGAGAGCAGAGAGGTGGCAGAGGTACTTCGCCCAAGTGTCTTCTTGGAACGTGTTGTCCTATTTGTCGGAGGCTGATTTCTCGGCGAGTTAGAAGGGGTTCTCACCGGGAGGTATCTCTTCATCATTTTTCCCCCAGATAGGAGCTGGTGAAACAGTTCACTCAGTCCATGTCCCCTTAATTAATTAATTTATATACATAATAAAAAAAAAAGAAATAACAGTTTTAAATTTCTTTTAGATTATAATAGGACATTAGGATCTAAAAACTGCTATCTATCCTACCTGTGGCAGACAATGGGTCCGTTATCCGGTAAGCCGCTTCTGGAGATAGTACTTATCCTCCGAGCTGATAACTAACTTGGAACTGGACTGTTCTCTGTAAGTTGTTTTACTCGTACAGCGATGACTGTTGAAGAAAACAATTGGAAATTCACGTACTTGATCACTGACTCCACCTCCTCAAATATGTAAAATTTCAACGCAAAGTGAGCACTTTTTCACATATAAAAAGAGGAATCTTCATAAGCACGATATTAACACTGCCTCGGACAGAGTGGGAATGAATTTTTTTTTTTTTTTATTAATTTAGTCTGATTCTCTTCTGTTACATTTCTTTGAAATGCAAGTGCCCTTTGAAGGTTTTTTCTTTGTTGTTTCTCATGTTCCTTGGGGGTTTCCTCATATGCTTGGACATTTCCAATACCATGTGAGAAAACTATTTCTTGAGTATGTATATCAGAAACTTTTGAAGTTTCACAATCGGATTCTATAGGTAAACGAGGTGTTTTAGGTTTCGTATATTTATAAATTATGGTGGTTTCTGAAATAGGATTAACAGGTTTTGGAGAATGTGGGATATTGGAGGGAGGTGGGATATATAGGTGATGGAAAGGATTTCACCGGGGGTGTGAGGATAGGTGAAGGAGATGGGAGGGTAGAATGTGGATGTGCTAAATGAGTAGAATTTTCAGTAATTGCTTGGTTATTGGACGAAGACGCATGAACTTTCCATAATCGCTCTTCTAGATTAGATTCAGTAACCAATGCAGCATATGTGCCATGTCGGCGTGTTTATATTGAGTAAGGAAATAACTTCAATTCCCAAACTACTCACTAATTTTAAAAGTCAGTTTTCAAGAACTATAGAGTCCCTTAAAGCGGAAATATACCACACGAAAGTAAGACTTAATGAATCACCTTTTGACCTTTTAAACAGATTTGAAAATTTAAGAAACTTAATTTTTAATAGATATTCAATAGACGGATATTCTGCAGCAGTAATAAAAGAACTTATGAAGCAAACAGAAGAAGAAATCATACAACAATTATATGACTAATATGATCCACTACTGAAAAACTTTATTATTACGCAAGATCCCAAAAACCTTGACGAATTTAGAGCGATACTATTTACAAAATGCAACTTTATACTAAAATTAATATCTAGGAATAAACGCAAACATTTCGAAAGACCTTTCAGATACGAAAAAATCGGTTTAATAATAATTACTACTTCCAACCATCTCACAACTCACCGAACTACTCTAGAAGGACTAATTATAGAGATCAATTTTACCAATCACCTAACACTAGGGACAATTATGAAAACGTAAGACAAAAAACACATCCTAAACCCTAATAATCCCAATCACCCTTTTAATCGATATAAAGCCCCACCAGACATATCAAGCTCAGGAGGTTTTGCTTCCAACAGCCCAACCTTTCTGTCGTCTGCTCCAGGAACTGTTAAAATGCAAAAAAATGAGGAGGAGGATCATTCTTCTAAAATTGAAATTTTGAATCATGTTGAAGCTGCTGAACATTGTGAGATATCTTCGACCATTGGCTCTAAAATGGAATTCGGTGATCCATTGTCTCAGAATAGTGCTTTTCCAGTTAATAAATCTGACCATTTCTCAAATCATATGTCCATTTCTGGAATGGAGCTCACTGAAGCCATTCCTAGCATCTTTTGTTGCTGTTTGTAGCAAAGCCTAATTTTAATCAATTTATATCTCATTGCCACAGAAAAAACTCATCCAGTAATATTAATAAAACAGAAATGGAACTGACTGAAGTGATTTCCCGAGGTTTAGACCAAGGAGAAAATGTGAATTGTTTGCCTGAAACAGAAGAAAAGGTAGATAAAACTAATAGCTCTGAGATTAGTGAAAAAGAAAAACCAGAAATCCCTTCTGTTGAAGAGGAATCATTAAAAAGACAAGCTCAAGAACCAACTTGGTTTGATGTGAGCGATGAAACTAATAATAAAGTATATGTCAGTAATCTACCAACAGACATTACAAAAACTGAATTTGTTGACTTGATGCAAAAATGTGGTCTTGTCATGAAGAATGTCGACACAGGAAAAATGAAAGTTAAGCTGTATACTGACCCAAAGACAGATGTCCTCAAAGGTGATGCTCTCTGTACATACATAAAGGTTGAATCTGTGGGATTGGCATTGACTGTTCTTGATAGTTATGAGTATCGAGGTAATAAGCTTCATGTGGAGAGAGCTAAATTTACCATGAAAGGCAGTGCTCATGATCCTACCTTGAAACCAAAAAAGAAGAAGCGAAAAGACAAATACAAGTTGCAGAAGATGCAAGAAAAAGTATTTGATTGGAGGCCAGAAAAAATTACTGGAGAAAGTGCCAAGTGTGAAAATGTTGTGATAGTAAAAAATTTATTTGACCCTAGTATTTTTGACAAGGAAGTTGGTTTGATTCTTGAACATCAGGATGACCTGAGAAGTATTTAATGATAGTATTCCCTGTTAATATTTGCTTAATTGTTATAAGCATGGTAGATGAAGATATTTTTTAATGCCAAAACTTCATTCTTTTATTCTTATTATTCCTTGGTTAAAGCTACATTTTAAGGACAAGTTATTGTATGTATCTATTAATTTGTTTGTCATTGTAATTTTTCTTTTAATATGATTTGTAAATATTGTTAAGTTATGTTTGAAATTGTTTGACTACTAATTATTATTTAGTTATAGAAATTTCTGTATATGTTCAATTTTCAAATAATTTCATTAATTAGACTCCTAATGAGTTAGCAAGGCTGAAAATAGGTCCCAGAAAAAATGGAATGAGTTTAATTGCTCTTAGCTAAAATTTTGCTTAGCATATTTTCATTATATGATTCTTTCATTTTATGATCTTTCTGTGATTCTTTTAGTAGTTCAAATTTGTATCCAAAAATTATAAGTAGTATAATATTTCTTTTAAATTTTTCCCCCACAAAAAAAAAATTTAAAACACTTGCTAATTTTTTTTATATTTTGTTATTTCAAAATAATTTTTTTGTTTCAATTATATGCTAAACTCCATGTGTGAAAATTTCCTTAGAAAATTTCCTTAGGAAAAATATTTATTTACATAGTCCATAAGAACTGCATTGTTAAAATTAGAAAATGGTGAGAATCTAATAGATAGAAAAGTACCCTATAGGTATGTAGAAAATACAATCAAGCTGCACCTTTGATGGCCACCACCATCAGCACCTCCACTTCCGGCAAATATCACATCGCCTTTTTCGTTCGTGAGGACACTTCACGCTTAAGAAGGGAGGACTTACACTAATCTCTTTGTCGGCGTGCACTCTACCTGCATCCCTTTGGCGGCATGCCGACCTTTTATATGCTAAAATGTTTAATTTTAATTGATTTTTAAAAAGGATTTAATAAGTAAATAAATAAAGCATTTTAATTTAATCGGCATTTTAAAATAATTGTGTTCCTTAATGGAAATATAGCTAAGTAGTCTTGTGATTTCATTATTACATTTCATGAAAATGGGTTCTCTGGCCAGTACATTAGACGAAATACATTAGCCCGGGAGGCCCTAACAAATAGAATGCCTTTCCCTGTCATTTGACTTTATGGTGATATGAGATGGGTAGCGAGGTGGGACGTGACTCCGGCCCATCAGCTCGCCTTCCGAAGGATATTTGAATATTTCCCTTGTGATTTATCGCCCCAATCCATGGGAGTGGTCGTATTTATGCGAGGAGGAAGTGTGGCGCGGCATTTCTCTAAAAGGCCGGGCAAGCGACAGGGTCCTATTTGCCAACAATAGTCAGTGACAAGTCCCAACCCCTTACACGCTCAAGAGCCGTCGGAAGACACCCCCCAATAGCACTGTTTTTTTATATGCACCCTTCTTTTCAATGCCTTCTCTTTTTATGCGCCTTGGGAAATATGACAAGGGCATCAACATTGTTATTCATAATCCCTTACGAGTCCCGACTGAGGGGGGGACCGCAGCGCATAACACACGCTTCCGCTCCTTGACTGTTCGGAAGAAGGCGATCGGAGGGAATTTGGAGAAGTTCTGCAGCAAGCATCAACTACCGTTTCCTTAGGTTGAGATGTGGAAAGACTTGTGGCAAGGATAGGGGAGCAATTGTACTTCAAGCAGTGGAGAAGGTCTCTTAGCTTGGAGGAGCCCCGCTAGAAAGTTCATGGGCACCCATTTTTGCCAACCAACTTTTGCTCCCTGTTACCCAGTTCATTTACCCTCCTAAAATGGACCTTATTTTTATTTTGAATGGACCTTTCTACATAGCACCTACAATGTAGAAGCACTGTACTATGAAAATTTTTTAAAAGTCATGTCTTGGTACCTATATGAATAACTTGATTTCAGAACAGGAAGTCTGCTAACAGACAATAAAACACAACAATAATTAGGTTTCTGGCTGAACTAAAAAAAAAAAAAATTATAACAGAAATTCATTTTATGTAAAGATATGTCTCTAACTAGAATGGAGCAAAATTTAATCAATGAAATCTTAAGTTAAATAAATTTAAAGTACTTACAATATAATTACAAAGAGATACATTAATGAGTATTATTAATTAAAAGGTATTTTAATTACATTTATAAAATAACTAAAAGAAAAAATAAGGAAAAATTTGGGTAGCAATGAAAGATGCTTTTATTAATTTGAGAAGCCTTTCGATATTACAAGCATAATCTTCAGGATGTAGAATTACAAAACAGATTTATAAATATTTTTATTATATATATGAGGTGCAGTTCTTTTCTCCTACCTTCATACTAGGTATTATATACCTTAAGTTATGTTCTACATGCCTTACACCACATTCTTTATTCTATCACATTTTATACCTCAGACCTCATATTTTGGAGCAAATTCTATATTATGGCATGTATCTCACTATATAACTCAGATCCCATATTTCAGTGTATATGTAATAGCATATTAAATAGTACCCTATATACCTCAAACTTCAGTAAACTACATCATATATGAATAATATAACATGCTTCACTATCAGAGATATCAGTTACCAATCAAAATACCAGGTTGGGGGATATGACAGTCATATTTAATCAGTCTTTGTTCATACCTTTCAAACTGTTAAATCTACTTCAGGAATATAAGAAAAAACTGTACATATAATCTATAACATAAAATGCAAATAACTAAAATATCAAAATATTAAATTAAATTATATAAAATTAATTTCAATAATTATATACATACATATACAAACATGCTAAAGTTAAATATATTAAACATAAGTTTTTTAGATGTTCACGTAGGCTTCGACGGTCGTCAGAAGTATTTACCGTTTTTTCTTCCGGGTTGGACCTTGTCAAATTGGTGTTATTTGCCGAGCTTTCGCATATCATGAGATGGCTTCTTCAGGGCTGAAAAGAGAATGAGAGATGTAAAAGAGAGATTTTTAAAATCCAGGTGTTATAAAATCTCTCTTTTACAACTCTCATTCTCTTTTCAGCCCTGAAGAAGCCATCACATGATGTGCGAAGCCATCACATGATGTGCGAAAGCTCGGCAAATAACACCAATTTGACACGGTCCAACCCGGAAGAAGAAACAGTAAATAAGTTTTTTAGTGAAACCTTAAATATAGAGAGGAAAATCTCAACTACTTGTTCCGAGCAGCTACTGCGAGGCCCTCTCCTTATCTTTAGTAATAAGGTCAAATTAGTCACCTGCCCCTATGTAAAAAGTCCCATTGTTACTATCATTAACACAACTCCATCCCAGCACACACAATGAAAAATAAAAAATAATTCAGATAAAAATTAGACATTAGTCAAATAAAAAGAAGAGATTTAATTATTATAAAAAGTCAAACACTGCACAAATTATCCTCATTGTTAACAGTTTAATAAATAACAACAGCTATTATATTGAATATGTTTCAAAATCCTCAGAAAAAATATTTATGAAAGTGCAATATTTGCATTAGTGAGGAATGTTGTCTTTATCAGTAATAGAAATGATCAATGTATTAATAATTATACTCAAATTTAAAACAGTCTAAAAATATGATAATGCTGCAACTAAATTTGATTAATATTGACAAATTAGAAATTATTGATCAATATAATATGTATTCATATAATAACCTGAGTAAAAAATATGAATGAAACATTTTTATTCAAATAATGTAGTTCTTTTTACAAATTATTATATAGAAGAACTACTACTTAGGTTGTCAATCAGCCTGAAGAAATCTAAGAATATAGCTATCATATAATGATGTTCTAGCCAAATAAAAATATAAGAGATCATAGGAGATCAAACGGGAGATAAAAATTGTAATTCAAACAGATAAAATATCATAAGATATAAGTTAGTATAGTATGAAATGTCTTTATAATTGAAGTAGTCTACCAGTTAACAAAGGGTATATGATTTAGTACTGAGACTTGAATAAATTATAACTTGTAAAGCTAAATCAGTTTATATACTTATTTGTGCAGATTTGAGTAATAAAAGAAAAACAGAGGTCTTTAACACTCATTACTTATCGGCATAGAAAATAAGTGCTATTTAAAAAAACATATTAAATGTTGTGACTCATGGTAAATACCATAAACTAAAAATAATTTCCACATCCAGAGTAACTTGATTATTTAATTAATGTCACTAGTAACCTCAGCCAAAAGCTGTAGGTTACTAGTGACATTAAAAACATAATGGACAACAGTCCACAACTGTACTTATCTACTTTGCCCAGCATCGATTATTCCCAGCCATCCTCCAATATTGGAAGGTAATACTTGGTGATCATGGTAGGGAATAACTGTTACGTGAAATTATGTCAAAAAGTAACAATCACAAGGAAGGCTTCGTTTGCCCAAGTGTTATGGAAAAGATTCAGTAAATTACATTTCATACTAAAACAATTTGGCATTCTCAAATCAAAATTTGTTATTTTTTTTTGGAAACTCTTAACAGAAGTTCAAATGTCTGGAGAAAATTCGTTTGATAAACGTAAGTCTCTAATAAATTATTTTAGTGTGAATATGCTTTTCCATATAATTTAAAAATGTTTTAGTGATAGTTCTTTTGTTGTTTTATTACACTCAGAGGCCGTTAAGAATCTAAGAATTTAATTGAAGCTTTAGCTGGTTGAATTATAAGTGACTTTGTTTTCAATAATCAATTATTCACTTTGAAACTAAGGAATTGTTTAAGCAAGTAAATTTAATAATGAAGCAAGCTTGACAATTAAATGGAAGGAAGTAACCAGGAATAGTTCATTATTTATGAAAAGAGCAGAGATATCTCTCTAAAATTAAATATCTCTCTAAAATTATCCCCCTATTGCATTGTGTATTTGTTTTTATTTTTACAAAAATGAATATCTGTTTTTAATATTTATATTTTAAAATCCATTATTAATGTCCATCTAAGCATTAACAAAAATTAAGTGGACTTGAACTTGTTGAAATTACATTATAGTAACCTTTGTTTTCTTGTGTTTATTACAACAAGTACCCTGTTACTTCATTTATTTAGTTTTTTTAAATTTAAACAAGTGTTGGCCTCCCTTTCAACCACTAAGGGTCATGGGGGGAGGAAATATCTACAGGTCGCCATCCCGTTCGAATCATCCATGTCTCAGGACAAACTTTTATGTTTCGGTAAAAGTTTGCCCATGACGGGATTCGAACTCGCCCAGTGCCTGGATTGCAAGACTCAATTGGGTCCCATGAGCTACCCTGTCACCCCTGACTACTTCTTTTATGAAGAAGGGTAAATACATCTCCAAAAAGAGAACTTTATGGACAGAGAAACCTTGAATGGCAGATTACATTTAATATTAATCACCTTTATTACCCACAATATATACAATCATGATGTGTGAGTTATAGACCAGCATTTCAGATAAAATTAGTTGAATAAATAATTTGTACAATGATTTAGTCAAGGCCTATATATTGAGAATAGATTTTCTCTTTATCAGGGCTGAAAATATGGATAACAATTTACAATTTTTACCACTATTTTTAATATTAATAAAACTATTGGATTATGCAATTTATTATTTGTAAATCTAAGTATCTAAGCAATTATACACTATTTTATGATATAAATGCCATTCAATATTAAATGATAGAAACATAAATATTTGTATGTTTTATTTATAGAAGTAAGTTTTTTTTCTTGTTTTTTTCAGCTTCATATGATCCAGGTTGGAATGATCCCCCTATATTTTCCTATGATTCTTGTCAGGGTCCTGCGAAAGGCTGTTTTCTTAATAAGCGTGTAGCATACAAGGGTGAAAGTAACACTCCTCAAGAAGTCATTAGGACCATTCCAAACATCCCATCTATGAAGCTTGGCCCACCTATTTGCCCTCCCAAACTTAATCAAAACAAATCCGATGCAGTGGATAATCAGCCTCCAGATGAGATTAAAACTTACGAAGAAATATCCTTAACTTCTGTTGTAGAAAATTTCAATACTGTTCTGAAAGAGGTTTATACAAAGAAAAATGAGGTTTGTCAATTTTCATTTGGATATTGGTTTATGATTTTTAGTATTTACCAGTAGTTTTGTGATTAGAGTTCCAATTCCTGAACAGTGGCATTCTATGTCTATATAGGTATGATTCAGGCTGGAAAAAGATAATAAGGGCCTTGAATTGGGGCTCATTTTAATCACTCCAGTCTATCTGATTTAAAAGTATAAATATTTAGATGAAAATTCATGATTCATTAAGAAATTTGCCTTACTTTTTTAGTTTAATTTATTTGTCAACAATGATGTATAAATTCTAATCTTTCTATTTTTCTTAATGCAGACTGCCCAGAGCATTTGAATAAATTGAAGCATTTTCTGGAAAGAAGACTTAACTGATCAATTTTTTGGCTTTTCTAGAAGCTGCTCTAGCTTAGTTTACCTTTGCTTCATCAGTATTTTGATATCTATGTCACACAGTTTTATAAATAACAAAAGGACAATAAATAATATATAATAATAATATTTTCTCAGATAGGTTCCTAAGTCTATAAAAAAGAGCTTGTTCTTTTAGAAATATCTTTATATA
>KZ806933.1:518531-557446 GCA_000696205.2 Oncopeltus fasciatus | reverse complement strand
TTTTTAAGTATGAAGTATTGAAGTCAACTGTTTTCTTTACTCAAGGAAAGTTTTTTATATTTATTTTATTTTAATAGATTTTAAAAAATTTTAATTTAGTTTGTATTGAGAGGTGACACTGATCACCTTCTCTCCTCGTGTGACTTTCATTAATGTCATTTATTTTCTATTACACCTTGTTATCAAATTACAAAATGTTTTATTTATTTTTAACAGAATGTAATATATAAATAAAGGTTAGATAGAAAAATAAAAAATTAAAAATTTAGATCAGTGTTTTTGGCGAAGGCGCTCATTTTATTTCTCCTATTATTGTTTTTAACATTTTTCATGATTATCCATGGGTATCTTTAACCTCAAGTTCTCCAGAGTGAGAATTACAAAAAAAATTATTTCATTATGTTAAATATGACATAATAAAATATTTTATGAGAACCTTCTTCTATTTGTGGTCCAACATATGAAAATGGCTAGAAGCTAATAAAAATGAAGTCGTAAATTTGTAACCAACTCAAATTGTTGGTGTCACCTTAAGATTGTTGAAATATTATTGGTCTATATTGTTATTTTAAATTTTTATTTTTAGTTCCAGGATCAAGTTCATATGAAATTACTAACCTAGGTCATGTAAGAGATAACTAAATCTCATAATTTCACTATTCAGTCATTAAAAAAACCTAAGATAATTCTTTTTTTTTTTTTTTTTTTGGCTTGACTATAGTTTTTGAAAGAATCCCTCCAAAATTTCCAAAGCCAGGAATTATGAATATACAAAACGTATATTTATTTCCTTTTTTCAATGCTAGAACATCATTAACTCCATCCATGAAAAACAAAGTATGTGTTTGTTAATGGTTGACTTATGTGGTAGAAGGATGGTACTGATTGTCAGGGGAATTTACTATTGTTTAATATAAAATTTTATAGCCTTCATTTGAAACCAAATTCTACATTTGACATTGTTATACATACTCCCTGCACATTATTAAGTGGTAATTTTATTAATGATTCTAAATAAATTGAAACTGTAATGTCTAAGACATCTGTACTTAAATAAAGAAAAATAGTAATTTTTAGGGAACAGAATAAATAAGTGCTTGTATATATTCTACTACCTTTTCTTGTACATTTTTGTTGTGTTTATTTCAGGGTCTTTGAAGAAAATAATATTGAATTAAGAAGCAATGATTTTAGAAAATTTTCATTACAGATGATGTGAGTTTCTTTCTTTTTTTTTTTTTATACGTTTTTTTCTTTTTTTTAAACTTAACTTTCATGTTGAAATCTGTTGTGCTTTTTTTCAGTTATCTTGCAAACAATAAAATATCTGTTTTGCCAAACACTGTTTTCTATGATCAAGGAAATCTTCAAAAATTGTTAAGTATTCTTAATAAATGATATTTATTATTCATATGCTTTTCATTTCATATTAATCATATAACATGATGAAAAATATCATACATTTAGACTTATACCTTCTTGGCATTACAGATTTCTTTTTGGAAATGATCTTCAGGAAATTCCTAGAGGGATATTTAATGGTCTTCACAGTCTTTCATGGCTTTTTCTTTATAACAATAAAATACACACAATTTATTTGGAGGATTTGGATTTAAAAAATTTAACTTGGCTGTAAATAATTATAATTATTTTTATTAATTTATGCTGATCCTATTTTAATTTATCTTTTTTGCACCTCTGTTTTAGTGACTTGTCTAATAATCAGCTTAAATTGGCCAATAAAAACTTTCCCTTACTTCCATCTCTTATTTTACTGTAAGAATTGATTTCATATTTATTACAAATTGCTATAAAAATAAATTTGAAACTTCTTAATTACTTTTATTTACATTTTAGCAATCTGGACAGAAATTTCATTGAAGAAGTTTGCAGTTATACATTTTCTTTATTATCTTCTCTGAAAGACTTGTAGGTCTTGATATTTTTGTCTACTTGTGGCATAGTTCTACATTTAATTAATCATTATTTATTCATTATATGTTTTAGGAGCTTAGGATTTAACCACATTAAAAATATTCATCCTGAAGCATTGAAAAAGAATTATAATTTACAAGAATTGTAGTTGCATTTTTTATTTTATTTTTGAATTACTTTTACTAACATATAAGTTTGGTTAGATAAATTATTTTTTGTTTTGAAGGAATCTACGGAACAACAGATTGACATTTTTACATGAAGATTTATTTATCTCATCTAAGAATCTTCAGAAACTGTTAAGTTTACTTTGAACATGCTGATTCCCCTGCATGCGTCTGTAGTAATCCTCTGCATTAGGAATTTACCATGCTCCACTAATATCCCTTAGCTATAAGCTGTTTGATTTAGAATTCAGCATGTGTGCTTATAAGATCAATTAATTTATTTATCATTGTATTTAATCTTATCTATTTTTTTTTTTAGTATTCTTAGTGGAAATATATTTCTTGCTTTGGAACCAAATTTATTTTTGCCACTAAGAGCTCTAAGATCTTTGTGAGTTGAGTTAACAAGTTATGTATTTATAGTAGTTACTGATCACTTATCATGATATATAATTATCTAAATAATAATATTATTTCTTAATTCTAGCATAATTTTTTGAAAGAGTGTGTATCTATTTTTATAAATAGATTTTGAGACTGCCTCACAAATCTCAATGACTATTCACGCTGAAATACGTCCATTCTTAAGAATTCCCCTTACCATCGCTGTCTGTTTTCCTCTATGATTGTACGGCGTGGTTTAAGTTTGTTGACCTAACAGTTACGTTCCTCATGCGATCCAATTTTGTTCTAAATCTATTTTTCCTGAGACATTTCAGCCCTCTACGCAGGACTTCAGTGCCTGGTAGTAAGCGTCCAGATTATCGAACAAAGTATGTAAGTACTGACACGTACATAGTCCTGTAGACGTACGGTTATAAAAGCCTTCAACAAGCGTCCTGATGCACCAATTTGCCATCCACATTTCCATTAACATTGCTTAGTGCCTCCAGATATTTAAATTTTGTGACTGCTTTAAAGGTTTGATGTCAATTTTGACAACTCCCATTGCAGGACGGGGTGTCTTCCCCGAGTGCATGTCCATGATTTCAATAGGGCGATTTTTTATGTAAATGGCTTTCAATTCATCTAGTAGAAATGAAGTTGTATTGGAGATGTGTGTCATGAATGACCACCAGGTCATCTGCAAAGGCTTAATAACTTAAAGCAAACTCTCCTCAGAAGATGCGAATGGCCATAAGGGTAAAACACCAATTGGAGGGCCGTATTTAAAATAAAAATAATAACTTCATGGAAAATAATATTTAAAGAGATATTGTAGGAAGTAACCAGCCTATTTTTGAGGCAACCACTTCACATCTTCCCTTGCCTTATTACCTCATTGTCTATTTGAGCATGTAAAATCATGTTAATTAATTACTTTTATTTTCTCAATCCTCGCTGAAAGGTGTTTTGCAGTTCTTGTAGCTCTTGGCTCAAGGACATTTTAGCTTGTCGACGCTCCATAGTGTTCTGTGGTTTCATGAAGAAGTTATAACATTCCTGGTACATTAATATTTTTTCGAGCATTTTGTTTGGTCATTAAAATTTTATTGGTTACGGTGGGTTTCTTTTTATAGATTTAAACCCTATCTGATTTGTTCCAGGTGTAGTGTACACAAAAAGGTTGACAAAGAAGAGCTTTAAAGTTTTTCTATCTCTAAAATTAACATAAATATACCTATTTTGTGCAAATTAGAACCGAATAATTGTCATTAATTTCTAATTTCAATATTTTCAATTGAATTCCAATGATTCCTTTTTTCAAATTACGAAGATTCANTATTATTATTTCATTTCATTTTAAGAGTAATAATTGTATTCAAAGTTGTCACTTATAAATCGTGTTTATTAAGTATTTTAGTTTTCTTTGGAATGGAAAATAAAAATAAAAATTTGTGGACTAATTTGGAGCAGGTTGAACAAACTTTTAAAAAGTAAAAATTTCTGGTTATGCATGTAACCAAGGTTTGTCCAAAATGAGAATACTTTTTTCCTTAGATATGTAGTGGTTGTAACATATTTGGTGGAAGGCCATGAGAGTTACTCATGATACATATGTACACATTAATTAAACAACTATAATATTTTTCACCATCAGAGTTAATATTATTTTTCTGTACATATAAATGAGGAAAGAAAACTAAATTAAATATAAATATTCGTAACTTGGAAAGTATATTTTTATTTACAAAATAATAATGATTACTATTAAAAGTAAGAAAATAATAGATTAAAAACATACTACTAATAAAAATATTTTTTTTTTCTTCTGAAGTTCATTGAGGCCCATGAGGGAAACAAATGTTGTGAATCTATTTATTTGTAAATCATAGCACACTAGGTAAGGTGTGCTGTCTGAAGCTGACTCTTTAGCCCCCCTTCCATTTTTCCTAACCAATTAAGACTGGCATCTCTGGGTCATTATAAACAGAGTAACAACAGGAAAAAAAAAACAAGTGAGCATTGAACCTAGGATCATTGGTGCCATAAAACTTAACTTCTTTGGCTTATACATTATGCTTCTGATAATAACTAAATAAATAGGAGATAAAAAATACAACTAATAAATAATAATAAATGCATTTAAATATACATGTTTTTATATGATTTAAATAATATGTGCAAATTTATTCTATGAAACATCTGGGCACAATAATTACACTTTCTGCATAAACCAGATAAAAAAGCTATTGATGTTTTTGGAACACTTCACTGCAAGGATCGTAGAATTTAAAAAATTGATATCTCTTGTCCCAGTAGGAATGTTTCTTAATTTAAACCCTCTTTATTAGCACCCATCCCAGAAGGCACATGATTTTGCCATAAACCATCTTCACCACACAAAAGTCAGTTTCCTCTTGTATCATAGCTCTTGCTCCCAGCATTGCTGTGAGTAAAGCTTGTTACAGTAGGTAAAACTTGAAACAGTTTTCAATATTTAAATTACCTTTAAAAAGGACTCTATACCTTCATTGTACCCTATTGGAAACGGAAAATCCAAAGATCCAGCCTTCATAGAATGCTGTGAAAGCCACCTCTGACATAAAATACTGGGAAAGCCTCTACTACTTTTCATACAGTGACCATGGTTATAATGTGTTGCGTGCTTCTGTAGGGGGAAAAGGTTCGAAAAAGTCAAGTTACTAGTTAAAATATGACTAATACTAGAAATTTGTCATAGGAGGTAACTATATGCTTGGCTTTCTACAGTCTGATGCATACATTGATAATTGCTGCAGTTAAATCCCTAGTGTTTTTGAGAAAATGCCAATCTTTTAAAATGCCATATCCTTATCAGTCCAGCAAAGCCAAAGTTTGGATATTTGTTATGCTACACTAATTTTTAAATTAATAGCAAATTAATTACTTTCAACTTCTACAGAAAAATCGATGGAAATGTATTAAACTTTTTATTTTAAAAAATGACCTATATTCAGGGCAATCATACAACTTTTCTTATTTTTCCGCAATTAATTAATAAATTAGTACAATATAAACAATTTATAATATTTTAACCTAGGCCTATAAATTGGTACAAAAACATTTTCTCTTNCTCACAGGAATGTATATATTATAACAATATTATTTTTTTTTTAATTTATGAAATCTATGCTACATATGTCTTCAACCCAAATATAATATAAATTTGACAAGAATCAATAAAATTAATTTAATTGTACAATTTTTTCTTTTTATTATAGGGATTTGCGAAACATGGACATAGTGAATATTTCATCTGAAATGTTTTCTGAACTTAACAAACTCGATTTCGTGTAAGCATAAATGATTTATTAGTGATGACTTTAATAACATACAGTTAACAATCATAAGCTTTTCAACCATTTGGAGTGAATATTTCTCGATGGTATTTTCTGTTTCAGTTGAGAGTTTAATATTTAAAAAAAAGTTCAAAGCTTAGTTCAATAAGAACTGTGAAATATTTTAGCTATAGAATTATTTTTGTACTAAAAGAAATTATTTTTTGATACAAGCTAAAATGTTTTTTAGTTAACCATCTTTAGAATAATTCTATGAGGAAATTGACTCAATTCATAAGTTCAATACTACTATTTTTATTATATAATTTCCCATTTATAGAGTCTATAATTTGTCAAGGAAATTCGTTTATGCTCTGCTAATACACCTTCTTACATGAACTATTCACTCCCTCAATTTTTTTCCTCGAGCTCTAATATTGTTAATAATTTTACTTATTTTAATATCTGTTACTTTGTTAGTTCATTTCTGTATCTTTGGTCTCTAGTTACAAATTTTAATAACTACTGACTCAATCTTGTCCTTAAACATGTCCAATACCAATGAAAAACATCAATTGCTCAGGGAAATGAAATTAAAGCTACTTTGAAAATTAAAGTTTTATTTAAACATTTTTATGTTTCTTCATGAATATATTTGTTCAATTCCTTATGTTTTTTACAGATACTTTAAACGATTTAGGTATTGCGCCTTTGTTTCTCAAGCACCTAAGTGTATTCCCTTGAGTGATGGTAAGTAAATTGTTTAAATTAATATTAACCTATTTATACATCTCATTATCAGAAAACGTACATATTCTTATTTTTCCTATTATTACAATATTGTCTAGTAAACTTCATTTTTATTTAGAGTTATATTGCAAAAAAGTAATAAAAATTTATTTAATATTGTTTATACCATTTCATCTTCCGNTTTTATTAGATTTTGTACAAATAATATTTCATAAGTGAGAAAGAGTCTTCACAGCTTACATCTTTGACATTTACATAAACTAATCACCAAAAAAAGGTCGAACTTTTATTAAACATGCCATCTGAGAGACTATTGCTCACTAGTGAGTCTAATCAAGTGATATCTCAAAAATAGCTCATTTTAGCTCTGTAAAACATATAACTTGGAATATGCATATCTTAGCTGTCTGATTCTTTATGCTCATAACTTTAAAAACCAACCTGTTGACATTACTGTCTTGTTTATAAACTCGTTAAATCACTACTGACCCCAGGCATTTTCCAGAATTGTTTTGAACTGACCTTAATACCTTATATAACCACAGCATACGTATATAAAAAATTTGAATATGTTCAAGTTAACAGTTTTAAGATTTCATAGTCTAATTCTTTTGGAAACCCCGTTTAGGAATAATTTTAATAAAATTCAAGACTTCAGATTAGGGAAATACAACTCATAGATTTCCTTATCCTTCATTCAGAATTTTTAAAGTTATACTACTTTGAGTACAGGGTACAAAAAATCCATCAGTTAGACTGACACCTGATGCAATTGAAAAACTTTTAATTTTATAATTTACATATCAAGCATGTACATATACTGAAATGTCGAAAAAAAATTTTATTTAGAAAAGTGAAATTTGTCTAACTGTTACCCTTCTTTTTTGTTTCCCAAGGTAAGTAAAAATGTATTATTGGACTATAAAAGTGAAATACATTCAGCATATCCTAAGAGTTTTTAACAGATTATCAATTGATAAAATTTGTATTTAATTGGAACAAGATTTATTAACCACTAAATAATTATTAAAAATTAAACTAAATTTTTATAAGCAAACACATTATTAAGAATGGGGATTAACCCAGAATTCAATTAAAATTTTTTCTGAAGATTCAATGATCTCATTTTCTTTTTTCAAAGTTTACTTATTTACATATAGTAGGTTGTATCTCTATCATTGGTACCTTTAATGTACAATCTTATTTGAATAGCTTGAATAATTGCATTTAATTTTTTATAACGTTATATTGAATTATCAAAAAATACAATAAATTATATTATTAAATATATAAGAAAATTAATTATAGTTGGATAATTTTTACCACTTTTTAATATTTACTTAATTTAGAAAATTTTGAAATTCAGAATTAGGAAAAAATCACTTGTTGACACAAAAGGAAAATTTATTTTCAGTCTGAAGTGTTGTCTTAACCAAAAAATATTTTAAACATCTTTAATTTTGTTTTAGGAAGTTCTTCTGTGTCTGATTTGTTAGCAAGTAATTTTTTACGTATTACCCTATGGCTGGTGTCTTTATTCACTCTCTTAACTAATGGCCTTGTTCTCTGGTACCGTCTCACTTTTCCTTCATACTCATCACCTCTTAATTGCCTCATTACAAGCCTTGCTAGTAAGTAATCCATTGTGTGCAATATCTGAACTTATTATGTATTAATTTTAATGGATTTCAGAAAGGTGTCTGAGTTAAAAATAAAAATTGTGTTAAATATTTTTAAATGGTGTATTTAATAATCTTATAAGTATTTATAAATCTGAACAGATGATCTTATTCAGGTATAATGATATATAATCTAATGGTCTAATACTTCATTATGCTACATTATTACAGTATATCCTTCTGTTCAAAAATATGTTCTGAATTTAAAATAATCATATAAAATAAAATATTTTTATATTAAAAATGATCTTATGCTCAAAAATATATATATATAAAGTTATTATTGGGATTATATTCCTGTAAGAATAATTCCTGAACATGAATAATTAATTATGATTAAAGCCTTTAAAATAAAAACCTAAAATATAAGAAATTTAGCTTGTTTCCCATCTGTGTGGAAATGAATAGTCAATGTTTTAGATAAAAGTAGAAGGATTGTTATTTTTTTCCAGCATCTTATAGTCATAACTATAGTTTAATATTTAATTCAAATTGAAAAGGTTATTTCAAAACTAGATCAAAAGGAGTAGAGGGCTTATGTGTAATGTAAAGTTAGATTAAGATTGTATTATCATTTTAGTAACTCTGATATTTAGTTTAACTCAAGCATTATATTTAGTTATGGAGATAATGAACCAAAATTTTATGATAAATTAAATCTTTTAGTAGTTATTTTTCAAATTTATCTCTTAGAAGTAGGGTTTTACATAGAATGCAAAAATATATTTCTTTTTAGTACCTACAATTTTTGTTTTGCATCTATAGGCAAAGGAAAATAGTGTCATGAATGAATTAAATGAAAAAAAGGGAAGGGTCTTCTGCAATCCAGAATATGCATAAAATAGTTTTCTTAATTTAGCATAATAATTTCTATTTAAAATGTGTATCAGTATAAAATCTAATAATTATTGTGAATTCTACTTTTAAAATACATAAATTAAAATTGGTAAATTCTGGGACTTGACTTGCATGCGTGTAATTAATGAACCTAGATTTTTGCTTTACTTCTTTTTTTCAGCCTACAACATTTTCTCCTTGCAAATAAATTTCCTGATTATTTTATTCAAAAATGTTTCATTGTGGATTTTTATTAGATTTTGTACAAATAATATTTCATAAGTGAGAAAGAGTCTTCACAGCTTACATCTTTGACATTTACATAAACTAATCACCAAAAAAAGGTCGAACTTTTATTAAACATGCCATCTGAGAGACTATTGCTCACTAGTGAGTCTAATCAAGTGATATCTCAAAAATAGCTCATTTTAGCTCTGTAAAACATATAACTTGGAATATGCATATCTTAGCTGTCTGATTCTTTATGCTCATAACTTTAAAAACCAACCTGTTGACATTACTGTCTTGTTTATAAACTCGTTAAATCACTACTGACCCCAGGCATTTTCCAGAATTGTTTTGAACTGACCTTAATACCTTATATAACCACAGCATACGTATATAAAAAATTTGAATATGTTCAAGTTAACAGTTTTAAGATTTCATAGTCTAATTCTTTTGGAAACCCCGTTTAGGAATAATTTTAATAAAATTCAAGACTTCAGATTAGGGAAATACAACTCATAGATTTCCTTATCCTTCATTCAGAATTTTTAAAGTTATACTACTTTGAGTACAGGGTACAAAAAATCCATCAGTTAGACTGACACCTGATGCAATTGAAAAACTTTTAATTTTATAATTTACATATCAAGCATGTACATATACTGAAATGTCGAAAAAAAATTTTATTTAGAAAAGTGAAATTTGTCTAACTGTTACCCTTCTTTTTTGTTTCCCAAGGTAAGTAAAAATGTATTATTGGACTATAAAAGTGAAATACATTCAGCATATCCTAAGAGTTTTTAACAGATTATCAATTGATAAAATTTGTATTTAATTGGAACAAGATTTATTAACCACTAAATAATTATTAAAAATTAAACNATAACTTAACTTTATTTATTTATTTTTATTAATGATTCTTGATTAGTGAATAGCTCCTTTGTGTGGAATTTCTCAATAGTACATGATCAGATCTATTGATCTATTCATTGTGTCCCTCAAATGACTAACATTTTTGTAAGGGTTACCATTATGTTGGTGGTGGCAGGGTAATCATAGGTCTTGATATTACATCTTTGTAACCTGAGTAAAATATAAAACATTACATTAAAACATACAAAACATTAGCAGATATAAAAAATAATTTTTTAAAAAATTGTATTTTTTTTTATTAACCTTGACTGAATCCCAACAATTCCTTTACTAATAGCTAATGTTTTTTTTAATTATTTACAATATACATAAAGTGTTGCTGGAGAAAATGAGCCAATTTTTCTGCTTTAAGTCTTTCCTACAATTAGTAGTAAACTAAATATTTTGCGATTAGGAAACCCAAGCCTTACCAAGCTGACCTACTGAGTGGGATCTGTTCCCTATAATCTTTTTAAAACATTTTTTCAATATTTCCTTTCAATTAAGAGAAGTTGGCTTCACCAAATTCAAATTTTAAAAAAATGGCAAATATAAATTTACAGAGACATAAATTCCAATGTTTGTAATATCATACTTTAAATGTTTAATTATGGGTTATTTCTAAAATTGCCTAATTAATTCTACTGGTTCTTAGGAAACATAATTCTGAAGCATAAATGGTTTTAGTACCCACCACTGTCTCTATCTTAAAATAGCCTCCATAGAACTGGATTTATAACTAAAGTATTTAATTATTTTTGTTAACAAAATCTCTATTGAAAAACTCCCCCTTAATGTCACAAAAATAGTAGCATAGGACTTTCTTGTCTAGATAAAGGAATAGAAACACAAGGCAAATATTTTTTCAACTTATACGCACCCTCTAACTGTAAATTATGGATCTTGTCCTGTGAAAAGTACGAGGTGTGAAAGACATCATTGATACTTTGCTATCCTGATAATATTTTTCATATATATTTTTTGCATCTGGTGTTTTGGGATACACAGATACTCCTTTGTACTGGATTTGACCCTAAATTTGTCCATTCTCATAAACATATGAAAAACAAAGGGAATTTATAATTTAATTTCATTTGAGAAAATTTAAGTAGAGTTTTAGGCAGAATTGATAAATTTGAAGTATTATTATTATTATTTTTCAGAATGTGAAAAATGTGATTGGGACTGGCTTGGCTATTTAGAGAGGTTTTATCCTACTGATTAGAGACAAAACATTTTTCTAAGTAATGAAAGAAGATCAGTTGGTCAGTACTATTAAATCTGTGGTCATGGTTATAAACAACCCACTATTACTAGGTCCAGAATAAAGGATAGGTATCAAAAAAGAAGATGCTGATAAAATCCTCTTAAATATGAGCTGTTGTTGACATACATACTTTTATACATTAAAGCTGTGCTTCATTCTCTTAACAAGATAACTGATTCGATAAACTGTATAATTTAGAGGTTAGAAATAGATTTATTGAAATTTTTTAGGTTTCATTTAATAATATGAGAGTTCCAAATTTTAATATAACCATTTCTTGATATTGTTGACATAGGCTTGTTTTTTGTCACTGTTATAAATATTCCTTTGTCCTTCATGATAAATATTTCCATATTTTGATTCATAATTATTTTGCTGATGATGTGATATCATCCTTATGGCAATATTTAAAAACTTGCCTACTGGATAGATTTCAAATGATTTGATTGAATACTGCTGCACTGTGATCGCTTCTCGTCTCATGAATCAACTTGGTTAGAGATCAGAAGTAATCTCTTATATGGTCTATTTCCACATCCGTTTTTATTTTTATTTTTATGAGTCCTCTTTCTCCTTATGCCTTGTATTTTCATAAAGTTTCTCCTTCATTCCTCCTAATTTTAAACTTTGCTGAGTTATCGCATATTGTAAGTTAAATAAGAGATTACTTTCAATCTTTATTTTCTTCTTGTACATTTCTGTCTTATTCTCCTTTATCTAGCTTCTCATTTTGTGACAGCAAAGAGATTCTAGGTATGATTTTCACTTCTATAATAATTTCTTACTCTTACTTTTTCTCAGTTCTCCATTTTCTACATTCAACATTTTTTTCTTTTTTCCCTTAATCTATGATAATGTAAGGAATGGTTTGTTATTAAATAATTTATATATGTCTTTTATGGATTCCAGTAGCATAATATTTCTGGTTGCTGACTGTCTTAAATGTTGAGATTATAATGAACAGGCTAGAACAGTATTGCTGTCTGAAGAACTTAGCTATAAATCTGAAAAAATAAAGATTTAAAAAAATTGTTTAAAAAAAACAAAAGTGAAAAAATAGGAATTAAATTATCTGAAGATCAAGATACTTAGTTACTAGGATTATGTGAAAAACAGATTCCACTTTGAATTCAAATTTATCAATTCACAGGATGAACCCTGCATCATTTAGTCGCCTAAGAACCTAAATGCTTTTACCACCTACACATATATTGTCTTGCATAATAGCTACTTTAGTCAAATCTGCCAGCAGCATTTCCATAATTTGCTGAAATTTCCCACTAGTGCATTTCACTTCAAAAGGCATTAATTTATACTGAAAAAATCCTAAATGGTGGTGATAGCTGTTAATCGTCTACATTTTTCATCTAATTCACATTGTATGTATGTATTTGAAATATCAAATTTGCAACAATAATGAGATCACTCCAGTTTTACGAATAGTTCCTCAATTCTAGGCAAGGGATAGGTGTCTTTTTTTCAATGCATTGTTCAATTGTTTGTAGCTCCCCCACATTCTTATCTGACCATTAGATTTTAGAAGAACCACGATTGGGGAACCACACTTTCTGAGCTCTACTTTTTCCTAATATATCAGTTTTGAGTAATTTGTGTATCTTGATTTCTACCTTGTCTTTCCAGGCAAATGGCAGAGGTCTTGCCTTTAAAAACATTGGCTTAGCACCCTCTCTAATTTTATTATTTGACCCTTCGTATAAGAAGGGTAAAAAAAACTAAGAAATTTTTGCCTGAAGAATTCCTATTGAGTAGAAAGGTTGTAGGGAAGCGATCCCTTAGGATTATCTGTTATTGATAGACCTAAAGCCTTAAAGTAATCTCAAACAAGGAGCAGAAGTTCGTCTTTTGAATCACTTGGAACAATTGTAAAAAAAACATTTTTTAAATAGGTCAATTTATATAAAATATTAACTTTAATGGTCCCAATTGCTTTGAATGTTAAGCCAATATAATTTGTAAATGTCGTTTTTATGGGATATAAAGGTTGGTTAGAAAACAATTTTATATTCATATGATAAGACAAAATTGAGAGAGAGGCTCCAGTGTCAATCTCAAAATTAATTTGTTTATTTCCAGAAAAATATTGGGATGCTCTTAACCCCTTTGATTCCCTTCTTTGTTTAAACATTTTATGCCCTATTTAGATGAGAAATTAAACTCTACTTCCCCATTTTCTGATTTGTTCTTACCTACATTGTCCACCTTTTGGAATCTGATATCACCACCAGATAATTCATTTTCTTGATTTTCAACTTCTTTCCTATTGATTGTGTGAAGTAGATTTCATCGTTTCTTTTCTCTTGTTGTATGTCCCTATCTGACTTTCAGGGTATTGCTGATGCCTTCTTTTGAAGCTTTTGGTTTAAAGCTTCAGAAGATATCAGCAAGAGTTTTTGAAAGCTCTGGTTCCACATTGCCAACAGGTAAAGTATTTATAATAACACTGCTCTGATTGGTGATTACACAAACTTGGAAATCTTCTGCTCATGTTAAATGCCTGTCTTTCATATAATTAAGTGCACCCTACACCCTGGTATCAATTTCTATTTGTTTCTTTTTTTTGCAATGAAGAATTAATAATCGAAACAGCTTTGGCAATAGTGAGGTCATGAGGGT
The DNA here is from genome assembly GCA_000696205.2 of Oncopeltus fasciatus. Taxonomy (NCBI): domain Eukaryota; kingdom Metazoa; phylum Arthropoda; class Insecta; order Hemiptera; family Lygaeidae; genus Oncopeltus; species Oncopeltus fasciatus. Next base: position 543,339 of record KZ806933.1, on the reverse strand, counting down.
TTAAAAAAAAAACCTGGTCATAATTGTCTTATCTTCAAAACCCAGGACAAATTCATCTCTTAAAAGAGTCTCAAAATGGCAATCGAAAGACAAATGCTGAAAATGAGCAATCCAATCATTAGGAGATTTATAAATATTTTATTTTGGTTGTGGTTTTTTATCCCACGTAAATTATAAATAATTCATGAGAGGGAACAGAATAAAACAATCTATCTGTCCTCGCCAGGAAACGAACCTGGATTTCTTGCCATCCGGGCCTAGTATGCTGACCGTTACACCACAAGGACAGGCTAGATATCTCACTCGATTCCCTCTTCACTAGCGAGAGCCTAACTTACGAGAAAGACGAGAACTTCGTCTTAAACTCGAAGTAGCTGACATTGTCATACATTTTGTCGGCTCTCGTCATTTACTTTATTAATTTTTAATTTTTAAATATTTTATTTTAGTTGTGGTTTTTTATTCCACGTAAATTATAAATAATTCATGAGAGGGAACAGAATAAAGATAGATTTTTTTATTCTGTTCCCTCTCATGAATTATTTATTAGGAGATTTACTGTTCATCCTGGTTTCTAGGTAGAACAGGTAGTGCAGTGAAAACAATCCTACAGCTAGACAAAAATGGCATTATATTAATATTATATTGATAAAATAATTTTTTCTAATTAGCAAATTTGGTTTTTAATTTTTCTATCTTCACATATTGGGAGGAAGGGTATTACGCAAAGTTCTGCCAAAACATTGCCAATGTCTTAAAGCATAATATTTGATTTTGCTGGGCAACTTAAATAAATCTTGTACTTCAGCTTTGAATAAGAGGACAAATCAAGCCTTCCCTGTCCAAATTTGCTCATTTTATGTTAATTTGGGCTAATTTAGCCGGATGTAAAATTCTTGGAAAACATGAATCCCAAGCTATAATTCTGTACACTAATACTGACTGGATTTAAATAAATTACTTTCGTGCTTTCATATACCAAAATATGTATTAGGTTTTCAGAATCTAAAAAGTTATTTTTAAGCCTATTTGCTAGCCTTAGTATGTGTGTCAGTCCATTTTTAATTACAGTCATGACCAATTCCTAAATATTACAGAGAATTTGCATATTCAAGCACCTATCATTTCACAAATAATTGTATATTATCATTTGGTTGTACCAAGTCCTGTGTTTATGCTTATCTTTATTTATTGCCAACTGGTCTTCATGTCATCGTTTTCCTAAAATTTTTTTTTACCTTTATGATCAAAAGCTCTAATTTTCGGAGAGCTTTATAACTTAATTTATATATTATATTTCAAAATTAACTCACATTTCTATGATAGAGTGGCAGAACTTGAAATTTTGCTTAAGCTTGAATATGCTTAGGAATTTTTCATATTAATATGTAGAAATAGTATACATTCATTTTTAAATTAGATTGCACTAACTAAATTTCAAACTTATATTGCATCTTTTTTCTAAGTAATCATTTTTATTTAATTCAGAAAGTTTTTAAATAGAATGCCTCAGATTATATTACTTAAAATCTTATTGTACAATGTATTTCTTTAATTTTATTTCAGGTTCTGATTTTTTAATGGGAATTTATTTAGCTGTTATTGGTTTCCAAGATCTGAGGTTTAAAGGAAATTATATGACTTATGCCAGACATTGGATGTCATCCTGGTCTTGTACTGCAGCTGGGCTTACTGCAACTTTATCTTCAGAGGTTAAAAATAAAAAATTATTCTGCAATAAGCAAGTATTTTATAATTTCTAATGTAAAGAGTGCTATCTAAATTTTTAAGGAGTAGAACATTTTAATGGAGTAGATAAATGTTGATCTCAGAAAAGAAAACCAAACTGGTTGGTCTTGGCTTATTGAATTCCTTCTTCGGAGACTATAATAACAAACAAAGGCAAAAACTTAGTTAAATTGGATTTAAAAAAGCCGGAACTGCAACAGGGGGAAATACTTGTTGAGGATGTATTCATTCTTGATCCACATCACACCAAAAAAGGCTTGTCACTTTCTGCTCTACAGTCAATCCTAAAATTTCACGCTAGGAACCACATCATTGTACAAATCTTTGAAGCCCTGTACAATGAAGAAAAAATTGAAGTTGAATTTGTCTGGATTCCCGGCCACTGTGGGGTTCCATGTGTCAGGAGTAATCTCTTTGTACATAGTCTATTGATAGGTGAACCTCTATGGATATAGATTTGTTAGTGCCTGGCACAGCCCTCGTTGTTTATGTCGTTTGTTCTGTTAATATTATGTTAATATATGCATTAAACCAATTGAACTCTCTTTATTTATTAAATAACCCTGACAGGTTATGGTCCCAGGCTGTGTTAATCCGTGAAAGTATTCGGGAATCGCGTAGTTTTCGCTTCGAGTCGGTTTTACCGGTATCTGTTCTGTGCACGTGCTGTGAGAAGTTAAGTTGGCGTCGTCAACCGTGTACCCTCAGTTGGACGACTCAAACTATAAAAACTGGAAATTTAGAGTTATGTGCCTTTAAGAAGAAAGGGGAGTTGAGCACACGATGAAAGAAGAAGGGGAAGCTAAAACAGCGGCAGATAAAGAAGCGGAAAGGAAAGCGAAGAACTTGGGGATTAACTGTGTGGCGGATCGCCATATCGACTATGTCCGAGATGGACGAGAGATGCTAACTCGCTTGAGTTAAGTTTTCAAAAGGAAGAGTACCATTTCAAAACTCCTCGTATGGAAGAGACTTTTATCATTAAAGTGCACTACGTCGCTTCAAGAACACTTCAACAAGTTTGACTCATTGGTGCGAGATCTGGAAGCTATGGGATCCAAATTGGAAGAGGACGACTTCGTTTGCCACTTGTTGCTCACCATACCGGAGAAATATGAGAAAGTTGTTACGGTTTTGGAGGCGATTGACACTGACTTAACTCTAGACTTTGTGAAATCAAGATTGTTGGACGCCGAACTGAAGAATGTCTGTCGGAAAACCACGAAGATGACATTTCTTTTAATGCAAGAACAAGATTTAACAAGTTCAGGAAGTGGGGAATCGGGACATTTGTTTGCAAATTGCCCTAAAATGCGCGACCACAAGCCGCAATCGAGAGGAAATTATCGATGGGAAAATAAATCTAGAGTATCGAAATCGAATAGTTTTACGTGTGAAGAGGTAACCTTCGTAGCTGTAAATAAAGATTAATGTTGTGCTTTTGCCAGAAAAAGTGAACTTGAGAACGAAATCACTTTTATTTTGGACTCAGGTTGCACAGACCATCTCGTTAAGACGGATCTGTTGCCGTTTGTCACGGACATTGAAAATTTGAAGTTCCCGATTAGGATTAAAGTGGCCAATGGACAAGATCTGGAAGCCAAGCAAAAGGGATTGATGCGACTTTTAAACGATTCTACGATGATAAAACTGGAAATGTTAATAGTACCGGATTTGACTTTGAATTTGTTATCAGTGAAGAAAATTGTTAATGCTGGTAAGAGAAATGTTTTTTTGTTTCTGAGAGTGTTTATATATCTGGCGAAAATTTTAAACTTAATTGCTAAAGTGTTGGAAAATTGTATACCGTTAAATTGACAATTCCCGAAGACATATTCTTATTTACAGTCAAATATTTGGCACTTGCGTTTGGGCCATGTGAATCGAAATAGTTTACGTAAAATGGGATTGCCCTACTCTACCGATGTATGTGACTCGACAGGCTAAGGCTGTTCGTCAACCGTTTCGCTCTGATATTGGACCACGATCGAGGAGAGTTGGAGAATTGCTAGACACTGATGTAGGTGGAGATGTAAAGACTGCTACAATTAATGGTGAGAAATATTATCTTTGTGAAATTGATGTCTTTTCACATTTCTGTGTTATATACTTAATGAAAAACAAAAGCGAAGCTGCAGATAATCTTATGAGATTTATCAAAGAACTTTCAAACCGAAAGGGGAACTCTGTCAGCCGCATTAGACTTGACAATGGTGGAGAATTTAGGTCTGCTATTTTTAAAAGATTTTGTCAAAATAATGGCATACGATTGGAATATACGGATCCTTACTCACCATCTATTAACGGTGTAAGTGAGAGAATAAATAAAACCTTAATGGACAAGGTCCGAGCTATGTTTGTGGATACAGGCTTGCCCAAAACGCTATGGGGTGAAGCTATAAGGACAGCAGCCTTCCAGTTAAATCGTTCACCAACAGTTGCACTTGGAGGAAAAATCACCACAGATGTTTTCTCTGGAAATGAATATGAAAGTAGGCTGCGGGTATTTGGATGTAAGGCTTGGACACTAAAGCTTCCTCGGGCAAATGAATTAGATCCTAGAGCCAAGCCTGGCATATTTGTGGCCTATGGTGCTAACGGATATAGAATTTGGGACCCTGAAACAATGTCTACGTTTCCCGAGATGTCACCTTTGACGAAAATAATTTTCGGTATGATAATAATCCTGATATAAACAATAAATTAACTATTGGAGAGGAGGCTTCGGATGAATTCAAATCACCTCAAGAAGAGAATACTCAAGACAAAATAAAGGACAACGAGAAGGAAATAATCAAGACAAAAATAAAGAACAAGAAGTAGACTCAGTAGAAAATAATTTTTAAGAAGAGGAAGAAAACTTCTATGGTTTTGAGGAAAAAGGTAAAGCCCAAATATTTAAAAGATTATGAGGTTTATTCAGCCTATTGTTTATCGAGCCAAGAAACTCCAGTTAATTTTGAAGAAGCAACCAAAGTCAGTCAATGGAGAGAAGCGATCAACAAAGAACTACTTGCTCACGAAACTACGAAGAAAACAAACCTGCGTTGCGCTATCAACTATGGAGACAGAGTACATTGCTGCTGGTATCGCTGCTCAGGAGTTGGTAAATTTGTGCGGTTTTTAAGTGAGTACTAGATTAAATGTCGATAACAATAGCGCAATTGCTCAAATTAAAAATCCGGAGAACTCAAAAAGAGCCAAGCATATTGATACCAAATATCATTTTGTTAAAGAACCTGTAGAAAATCAGAAAAATTTTAATAGACTATATTAGTTCTGAAGAAAATATTGCAGACATATTCACAAAACGAGAATTTAAAAGAGAATTTTTAATTGAATTAAAGTATTTCAAGTTTTTTTTGTTGTCTGCAGTCTCATAAACTGTTTAATGTTTCAAATGTTAATTTTTTTTTTTAGTTGCTTCCAATTGAATCTTTGTTTTTTCTTCTTTTTTTTGGTGTATAAACTATAGTTTCAATTGAGGGGGTGAGTCAGGAATAATCTCTTTGTACATAGTATATTTATAGGTGAACCTCTATGGTTATCTGATATAGGTTTGTTAGCGCCTGGCACAGCCCTCGGTGTTCATGTCGTTTGTTCTGTTAATATGTTAATATATGTATTAAATCAATTGAACTCTCTTTATTTATTAAATAACCCTGGCACTATGCAATGATAAAGCTGGCAGAGCTGCCAAGAAATTACCTACTAAAAAGTTCGCATAAAAGACTATGCAGTGTACTTTAAGAGAAAAATAAAATATAAGTGGACCTCTGAGTGATTATCTATCACCAACAACAAGCTAAGGGAAATAAAGGAAAGACACAAAGATCTAGAAAACATCAGTGAGTGAAAGTAGAAAAAATGAAGTGGTTTTGATAAGAATTCGTTTAGGACATATCCGACTAACTCATTCCTATCACATGTCGAGAGACGTATCATTCATCTGTGAAACCTGCGGGAGATCTGTTTTGAAAGAGTGTCGTTACTACAAAAACTTCAGTAGAAAACCCAACATAATTGGCAGTTTAGAAGAAATACTTGACGTTAACATAGACAATACATAAATTGTAATTAACTTCATAAAAGACCCACAGCTAATTTGCCTCACTTTGTGCAATAATACTAGCGGCCACATCGGGCTCCCTCTCCGGGAATGGCAAGCGGTGGAGGGGAACCCTGGCTCTGGGGACTGTGAGCGGTGCACACTCCCGGAATGTTACTTGCAGATACTATACAAGGGCTTACCTATGTCTGTGCTGCCTTCCTGCTTTGGGGTTTGGTAGGGTTTCCCGTCTGGGCCTTACATTTACAATCACAGCTTTATTAATGAAATACTCTTAATGACTAAAATAAAATATAATTTAAATAAAACAAAAATATATTATTCCCTAAAAGAAAAAAAACAAAACAAAACCAGGACCAAGTTCAAGCCCAAAAATTTCACTGGCCTAATTCGCCACACAACATAACCAATTGTTAAAAAAAAAAAAAAAAAAAAAAACACCAGGTTTTAGCACTTAGCAGCTCTTAAGGTAGTAAATATTTTTGATTAATTCATTTTTATAACTGTTAAAGGTAAGTATTCTCATGCTTCTCCTGATCAGTGCTGAACGCTATCTTCTCATTGCTGCACCACTTAATGAACAAAAAAGTTTAAAAACAAGTATAGCCAAACTTTTGGTGCTTACTATCTGGATTTTCGGACTCATCATTTCCATCCTTCCAGGTGAAACTTATAAATAATACATTATTTTCTTCAATATTAATATTAAAATAAGTAAATTAGCTCAGTTAACCAAGAGGTTTATCATAGTTTTATATACAGGGATGTTTGAAGAGGTGAATAACTTTGCAAAAAAAAAAAAGTCATTATTTAATATAACCAACTTATTGTCATATATGGAAAGCTAGCATGAAGGCTTTAAAAAAAAAATTGGAGTATCCACCGCTCACCTTTACCATTATAATTGATTGAACAGAAATTAGTTCCAAGTATGATTTATTAATTTAAAAATTAAATTAAAATGTTAACAGTTTTTAGTGGAAGGGAACAGAATAAAAAATCTAACTGTCCCAGCCAGGACACGAACCTGGATCTCCTGCTTTCTCTTGCTCTTATCCTCTCCATGTTTTAATTAAAATCCTTATGCAATAAACATTGGCTGAGCATGAATGCATTTAAGTTTTCTGTTTAAAGCCATCCCTGAAGTACAGCTCACACCACTTTGTTTTTTTTCTTTTGGTATATCAGCCAATCTGGGCTATTCCATGCCTTATTATTTTTATAGAAGGTCAGAGGATAAAGAGCCATTGAGTCCAAGAAAAACTCACCTCTTCAAACAAAGTAGAACCTTATAGAGTAAATAATTTATGCATAATCCATGAAAAGCTGAGAAAGAAAAGGAAATAAATTTAGCTTTATTGCAATAAATCTGAAGAAAGAACAATATATTTTATTTTAGTTCTGAATCTTGTAATGCTTATTCTATAAGTATCTTTTTTTCATATTACTCTTTTCGGTCCGGATGAATGTACACTCTTAGGTGTTGATTCCTGCATGTCAAGCTGCCTATTACAATCTTTAAAAAGCTGGTGAGAGACTTTCAAGTCCATTCTCAAACAGCCTCTTATTATTGTTACACTTCTTGCTAAGCCAGAGGGGCGTCTCTGATCATCAATATTTAGTTATATTTTCTGAATGAATTTATATTTTCTGTAAGGTTGCAGTTTTTATTTATATGTAATAATATCTTTAATATAAGGTTGGTATTGGTTTATATTTTAAAATTGTTTATATTATATTACTCTTAAAGTATGGGTAAATATTTATATGTATTTTATTTTAGCAGTAATAATAAATATTAATTGATATTTCTTTTAGTATTATATTGGAGAGGAACTGTGCAATTTTATGGAGCAAATGGTTTTTGTTTTCCACTCCATATTGATGATCCATTCTTGATTGGCTGGCAATATTCTGCTGGGGTTTTTCTTGGACTCAATGGCTTTGGGTAAATATTAAAGTAATTTATAAAGTAAAACTACATAAGAGTATTCTAAATACTACATTATTTTAACTCTAATTTCCATTCTCCTATCTATTTCAGATTAATAGGAATCACTTTCTTGTACTTGGGAATCTTCCTTAGCATTCACAAAACACGACGGGCTACTACATTGAATATTCGAGATTCAGAATTTGTGTTTAGGTTTTTTATTATTGTTTTAGCCAATATTTTTTGCTGGGTACCTATTATTACTTTAAAAATTTTGGCACTAATGGAAATAGAATTTTCAGGTCTGTTATAGCACATAATAATATCTAATAAAAAATGTTTTCTTTTTTATTCATTAATTTACTCTCATGTGTTTCTTTTTTGTTTTTTAGGAGAACTGTATGGTTGGTTAACAGTTTTTGTTATCCCTATAAATTCAGCAATTAATCCTATTCTGTACACATTCTCTATACCTAACCAATCAGGCTTCATTAGAACCAGGAGCCCTAGGTGACTTACCTGTAAATTTAAATTATAGATAGATAAATAGCATTAATTTAATTCACAATAAAAAATGTTAGTATCTGACACATTAAAGTTCTAGGTTTCTGAAATTATAGTTTTGTTAATAAAATTTGTTGGATTTTAATCCCTATCTATTAATTTACTAAATGGATCAAAAGTCAATATCTTCTCTTTGCCCAATCATAAGGTATACTAAAATGAGAAAAACCGCCTTCCAAAAATATGTAGATTCTTATACCAACTAAGACCATAAAAGTTGTCTAAGTGGATGAAGGTTGGATTTTACAATGGGCTTTTTAATTAATCCAAAATATATTGTCTTACTGAACATAATATTTCTTTCATGTCAACATTTCCAATGCCTCTGTGCTTGCTTACTGGCGTGATCAAGAAATTCATTCATATCTTGGAGTTAATTGTACTTCTATTTTCCAAAATTCCAAGTGTATTGTATTGTTTTTTAAATTAAATTATCTAAATACTGATGCTTAAAATTGTTACAGAATCTATATAATACCGATAATCTGAAGATGATCTCAATGTTGTTCGGTTACTTCAAAGAAAATCTACTGCAGGTTAAGTGTTCACAATATTTGGAAATATTCAATTTCATTTGAGCCTATTTGTCTAACAATCTTATTAAGTGGCTCACTTGATCAAATCCATGTTTAATACATAAGGTTTACCCAGCCCCTTGTAGCATATTGAAAAATTGGTCTTTTGATCACACTATCGTGGATAGGGACATTCATTGTATTTTGAGGTACAAAAAATTCTGCAATATCTTAATCCCGATTAGTTATAATCAACTTTTTTCTATTAATTGTAAGTCACCCAAGTTATGTGTATAAGATTTCAACTTTATTGTTTTGTTCACCTCTGCTATAAAGAATTTTTATGTAACTATTAATTTATCTACAATACTTAAATTATCATAAATAAAAAAAAAATGAATAAAATAAAAAAAACTGTTTGTGTCCTTCAATTAACAAAAGGACTATTGTAAAATGTAATATTTTACTTTTTCATTTTCATTTAATAATTCTTCCTTATCTCACCTTGTGTCCAATTTCTTGCTATCCTTCACATCAATACCCAATCATTCCCAGCCAATTATGATGAATGAAATGAAATTTACATTCCAAATTTTTTTCATATAATCTCCACTTTTGAGACCTGGTCAAAACTAATATTCCCTCCATTCCTTTTTCATTTACTGACCAGGTTCATCTCGAACACGACTGCACTGGCTTGGAGTAGTACACTACAGGCACGCAACAATCCTTAAATTAAGGGTTAAAATCAAAATTAAAAATCGGGATCCTTACTTCTTTCACATTCATTAAGCAAGTAGAATTTCTTCTTTCTGAAATTTCCTATTGTAATTCCCTTCTATATGCTGAAAAATTTCCCCCACTTTATCTTTTCTTTATCTCTTACCATATATGTTTCCAATTTTGTCCTAAGAACCATATCCTATTATAAATTTGATTTCCTGTCCTGTTAAAGCCTCCAAGCAGACTGGATTTCAACTTTCTCTTCTTCAATAGAGACCATGGTGGAAATACTTTCCTTAAACTTTCTTCCTCTCCTTGATACACATTCTCCCCTCTCTAAGTCTGCGCATTCTCTCCAGCTCCATAAATTAATGTCCATGTTCCTCATTGCTCCAAGATTGCATACAATTTTTTTCTTGTTATGTCAATAACTGTGCAAATTGCTCCAATAAACGTTTTTCCTATTATTTCTATGCTGATGAATCCATAATTTTACCTTTCCCTTGATCCCTCTAATTTTAAAACCTCAAATTCAAAGATTCAGGAAGATTTAATCATGTCATGAATAATCAAGATAATATATTCTTAAATCCGATTAAATCCCAGACATTTGTATTTGTTTCCCGCTTTCTTCTCAAATCCCTTCCTCCTATTTACTATTAACCATCATCCAATATACTTTTGCTCCTTCGTGAGAAACCTTGGAATCTTCTTGGACCAAAATCTCTCCTGAAAACCCCGAATTGCCCACCATGGTTTGTTTACTATCAATCACTCTCTTCACTCCTAGTAACTTCTTCTTAGCGATAACCCACCAAATTTTTGTGTCTTCTTCCATACAATTCCACTTCTATTATGGCTGTGTGGTGTATGGCGGTCTTACCATAGAACTGGATGAAAAGATTAAAAGACTAATGAATTGTTTTCTGTGTTTTGCATTTGGCTCTCCGAGATACTCTCATGTTACAGGCCTATACTCAAATTAGAAGTAGTAATTTATTTCCATCCCTTCTTTATCAGATGATAATAGCCAGTCCCCTTCTTACTCTGTCAACCTTATTTCAGACCGCCTATGATCGCACTAAGGAATTAAGAAAAATATTTAGTTAGTATTAGATGATTTTAGTTGAGGTTCGGTCAAGGTAGATCCATAAAAAAATACAAATTTAAAATAAGTCTTCAGGGCTGTAGAAATACAATGTCATGAGAATATAATAATAATTGACAGTAATATAATACAGAATTACCATAATGTAAAGTGACATCAGAAGTATGAATGTAGAAAACTATGTAAGAGAATTTAAAAAACATGCAGACAATAACTTATTGAAAAATAATTGAATAACATTAAAGCAGTAATTTGCCACACCTACCTATCGACGAGAGAGGACGTCCTGTCCCTAAGTTCACATTTCCATGACTGAGGGATATATAATTTTGCAGAAACACAACGTGGGAGGTAGAAGGGTGGGGGAAAAGGTAAGAAGAGGAAGGTACAAAGGGAAAGCGGCCTATTTCAAAAGTGGGCAATAAAAAGGACAAAGGAAAAAAAGGAAGGGTATTTTTGGGAATAGGTAACTTTGGAACTGGGAAAAATGTTTGTCAGGTTTATTGAGAATGAGGGCTGATGGTTTTTAGAATGTTGAAAATGTTAGAATAAGTTGAGGAAATTTGTTCTATATCCGTTCTGTCGTTAACTGGATAGAATGGTGTACTACTTCCTGACGAAAGAAGCATTAAAGTACCATTGCCTTCTCCAGTACCAGTGTTTTCCATGCAGAATTAATGGCGATTATAGATGCTCTAAAAGAATGCTGCATTCATCAAACTGATGACCTAATATGCAGCGACTCGTACAGCTCTCTTCAAGCGATCCTAAACAAGTTCACGAGGGATCCTAAGGGAGTTATATATTCAAACGAACTACTCCATTGCCCTGAAGAAGAGATTGAAACAGAATTAAAATCACATGGTATAGTTAAAGCGTATAGACTACATAAAAAATAGCAAGGTAAAATCATTCCGACCCCACACATAATACTAACCTTTGAAAAATGCCAACCCCCCGATAAAATAGTCCTAGATTTTCAAGTCCTCAAAGTACGCCCATACGAGCCCAACCCCTTTTTATGTTATTGTTGTTTTAAATACCGTCAGTCTAGTAAATACTGTCCGAATAAGAAAATATGCGGAAAATGTGGCAGCGACTCGCTTGAGTCTAATGCTTGTACTGAAATTACAAACTGTATAAATTGTGAAGGACAACGCCCAGCATTTGACAAAAACTGCCCCAAATATGTATTTGAAACATGTGTAGAAAAAATAAAGGCCTTTGAGAAGGTTTCTTATAGAATTGCAGAGAACATTATAAAAAATAAAAATAAACTTGAAACAGACGCTCGACCTGAAATAACCTACTCTCAAGCCACTGAAACCCCTTCTAATTATGATAAATGTATGAAACAAATTGCTTCTCTAACCAGTGTAGTAGCTAAACTAGCTAATAAGTTTGACAATCTTATTTCCAGCTTGACTGGAAGCAAAAATATAAATTATGAGAACAATGTTTCTGAAATTCACAGCCCCAAAGAGCAAAGATCCATCTTCCTAGAAGCAGCAGATCAGCTGTTAGGTCAGAGTCCCAGCCCCTCACCACAGGCCTGAAAATACCCCCATCCACCGCTTCGAGTATAGGATCCCTTTGCTCGGACAAAATTAACCCCAATAAAGCTAAACCAGCCAAATTAAATAAAAAACCTAATACACAAAAAGGCACACTTCATAGCAATATCAAATTACACAATAACTGTCCTTTCCTTTCTTTTATATATATATGTAAAATTCTATTAATTTTTCCCTTCTTTTCTTTAAATAATTTCAATATAATGTCATAATTTATTTATCATTTAAGCAAATTCAGAAAACACATTTACATAAAATTAAACATTTTAGTTCAAACCGTTAAAACACATTATGTTTATTGCATCATATATATTAAAATATTATGGAATTGCAATAATTTTTTTTCTATGAATACAAATCAACCATATTATTATAAAAAGATAATTCAATTATTTCTATATAATTCCTTTATAATGTACAATATTATCTATTTAAACCCACTATATATAAGAGTCATCTTTTTTACTTTAATATTGTTACTCTCATAACTAATTTTTAGTGCAAGGGAACAGAAAAAAAAATCTAACTGTCCCAGCCAGGACTCGAACCTGGATCTCCTGCTATCTGGGCATACAGGTTACTCTCATAACCTGTATCTCTCATCTTTCATTCCACAACATTTATTTTTAATCGGTGCCCTTTAACCGATATAAAGTTTAACATAATTTCGAATTTTATTGCTTGCAAGTCTAGCGAATTTATGAACATAAGGAGTAATATCTTAGTCAAAGTATTGAAATCACCCTTTAATTATTATCATTATCTTAATCTATTATCGAAATACAACCTCATTTCTAATTTATTCACAATCCCATTCTACACTGACAACTTTCTTTTTTCTCAATATATTTATATTTTAAATTACTGTGAAAACCACATAAAAATGCTGGATTTAAATCCCTTCACACCTATTTTAAGCTGCTTTCCTTTTCTAAAATTCTAATATCTTATTTTTTCTCTGGCAAATTTCTATTAAACTTAATCACTTCACTGATATTAAATTCTACATGATTACAATTTGTATTACATGCAATTTTAGCAAATCTACAAACATCATAAAGATTAATATATTAATCTAAAGGGTTATTATCACTACCAATGAATATAGAACTATCACACCTTCTATTATCCGTCTTCATTGGTTTCTGCAAACCATCTTCTGTTGGGGAGCGCTTTCGGACATTCAACTGTTGAATACAGACAGTGACAGTGAACATATGTATTCGGCCACGAGGATGGATAATGTCCGAAAGCGCTCGCCAACAGAAGATGGTTTGCAGAAACCAATGAAGACGGATAATAGAATGTATGATAATTAGTATATTAGTCAAATCATTGAAACTGATCTGAAATTCTTATAAAATATTCTTTAAACTTTTATGGAAACCCAATTATATTTTTTAATTTATAAAACTCTTTACTTCATATTAATAACTTTCACTTTTCATAACTCAATTATATTTTTTACTCTCTGTATTAACTATTTAAAAAACTAGACGTAAATGACTTCTTACATATCCTAATCTGCTCTCTAATCTTGATCCTTTTGGTTTTTGTATTACATACTCTCATATCTATACTAACTTTATTTAATTACTTAGTCCACTTCAATTTTAAATACTGCATTGGACCGAAATTATCAATCAATATATCATGTTAATAGTTCAGTGAAACATAAATGGCATACATCACAACAAAACACACCTCATAGAACTATTACGGGAACACCCTGCGAAAATAATCTGTATACAAGAGACCAGACTTAAAGAGAATAATAAGTTCAATCTCTCTGGATACAATATTATTAGAAAGGACAGTTCTTTAGGAATGATAGCCAGCGGAGGAGTATCTATCCTCGTATCTCTGATACAATTCCGTACATTATTCTTCCTATATCATCAGAATTACAAGTAATTGCAATACGAATTCAACATCCTCATAAAATCTCTCTGTCCTGCATATACCTCCCACCTAACAGATCCTTTACCGAAACACAGCTCAATACCATTTACTCTCAACTCCAACCCCCTATGCTGATCCTAGGAGACCTAAATGCAAACAGCCCACTCAGGTACTCTCTAAAAACTGAAACTAGGGCTAGGGGTCGAACTATTGAGACGTTTATTGACAACCGTCAACTAGTTGTCTTCAACAAGGACTTCCCCACTCATTTCTGTTCGGCCACTGGTAGATAATTACATATAGACGTGTTATTATCGACATTATGCCCTGGCAACCAGTTTAGATTGGCAAGTTGCTGGGTATCTCTATGGCTCAGATCATTACCCAATCCTCATATCACTGTTGGTAAGAGAGCCGTCCCTCTCAGGTACCAGGCGGTGGAACCTCAAGCAAGCCGACTGGGTCAAGTATCAGGACACAGCCCGACTCACGGGCATCGACCTCGAAAATACAGAGATAGTCTTAACTCATCCATCAATCATTGCCTACTTTCAGCCGTCGAACTATGTATTCCAAAGACGAAAGGTCGTCGCTCCAGGTCAGCTGTTCCCTGTTCTGTTGTCCAGGTGGAATTCTGAGTGTGCCCGAGTAACAGGAGAGAGAAAACGTCGTCTCAGGCGTTTTAAGCGACATCCCTGTTCGTTCCATCTCGAACAATATCAATAATCAAGAAGAATCTGCAGATAAACTCTTAGAACATTTCAGAAGAAACCCTGGATTGATTTCCTATCCCAAATCAACTGTTTGACACCAATTACTCAGGTCTGGGACACAATTAAATAAATTAAAGGAACTATGCATAAAAAACCTGACAGAACATCTCTACAAAACCCAAGCGGTCTTATTACAGACCCAATACAAATAGCTGACCATCTAGCCGACAATATTTGTATCAGCTTCATCAAAAATTTATCTTCTTGCAATAAATCCATAGTACTAAAATTTCTAAACAAAATATTTATATCGGGTCAAATTCCAGAAATATGGAAGTTATCAACAGGGATTCCAATATTGAAAAAAAAAAAAAACCCGTGATCAAGCATCGAGTGATCTCATTAACGTGCTCCCTCTGTAATTTATTAGAAAAAATGATCCTAAAAAGATTGAACTGGTTTCTTGAGGAAAGGAACCAAAATGGCAAAGTAGCTTTCGACAATGCAGAAGGACAATAGACAATTTAGTCAAACTAGAATATGATATTAGAACCGGATTCTCTAAACAACACAAGACCCTTGCAGTGTTTTTAGATATCAGGAACGCATTTGACACTATTTGGAGAAGGCTGATAATCGTTACCTCATTAGACATTAGGATAAGTGGGCATAAGTTGAATTTCATAATACAGCTGATGAGCTCAAGACAATTTTCGGTTCGAATTGGAGAAAATTATTCCAGCTTAGTCACACAAGAAAGTGGTGTACAACAAGGCAGCGTTCTCGCCGCTAAGCTTTTTGCTCTCCCTACAAACCGTGTTTTAAGTACAGTTTCAGCACCTGTTAGAGCAATGCTATTTGCCGATGACTTTGTAATATACTGTTCCCACAAATCAACAAACCATTCAACAGTCACTAAATGCAGATAACCAGTGGTTCTCCATGTATTGTATCTTAATAGAGAAATCATACTCCATGCTTTTTTCCAGAAGAACAGTTAACACACCTCCTTTGTACATTAATGATATAACACTAAATTATCAGGACTCATTTAGATTGAATTTCGACAAGCACCTCAACTGGCACACCCACATAAAAGCCCTCAAAAACAATTGCATGCGTGCCATGTCCTTGCTTAGAACCCTTTGCAACACAGCCTGGGAAGGAGATAGGAAAAGCATGTTACTGTTGTACAAGAGTCTCATTTGGTCCAAACTCGACTACGGTTGCGTTGCTTATGGATCTGCCACCGAGAGAACACTCTCCATGCTCCATCCAGTTCACCATACAGGAATACAGCTCGCCACTGGAGCCTTTAAGTCGACTCCGGTGCTCAGTTATGTACCGAGAGTGGAGAACCAACACTTCGTTTCAGGAGAGATCAATTGACTCTTACTTATTTCGCCTTTACCATCTCTTCTCCCAACCACCCTCTTAACGAATACCTAAGCCACTTACACTTTCAGAGATTTGTAGAAAATAGACCACACTACAAAATGCTATCGTTCCCGGAAAGAGTATATAGCCTCTTAACATTCCTTACCCCAAAATTATGACTTACACACCACTCAGTAAACACCCGTGGACATTCCTTACCATGAAGTTCAACCTCTCACTAATGGAATTCGTAAAATAACATACCAACCCAGCAATCTATTCTATCGAACTTAACCGTATAATGCAGAACATAGGCCCTGCCTCACTTATATATACAGATGGGTCTAAAAGTAGTGAGGGAGTGGGATCCGCCTTTGTTACCAAAAGCTCAAATTATAAATTCTCCCTTAGCCCCTTATGCACTAGCTACACCGCGGAACTCTTATCAATAGACAAAGCCCTTAGAATCCACTTTCCTATAAAAAAAAAAAAAATAGTCATACTCACAGATTAACAGTCCTCTCTAATTTATATTGAAAACCCCATTTACCAGACACCCTATTGTAGTCGACATATACGAAGCTGTGTTTGAGCTCTATAGACAGGGTATTGGTGTGATATTTGTATGGATTCCCGGACACTGTCTAATTTCGGGAAATGAGATGGCTGACAAGGCAGCCAAATTAGCAAGCGAAAATGGGATTGTCTACCATCAGATAACCAGTACTGACTTCATAGTATTCATTAAAGGAAATGTATTCTTAAAAATGGGAATCTATTTGGTCGGCTACGCGCGAAAATAAACTAAGAGAAATCAAATCCAGTGTACTTCCCTGGAAAACACCCTTTACCAGTAAGCGGAGAGAAGAAATAGTGCTGACCAGATTACGCATTTAGATTAGGCCATTCGAATCTAACACAAAGAAAAAATAAGATCCACCCGTGTGCCAAACTTGCAGCGAGGTAGCGACAATCAAGCACACGGGTGGATCTTATTTTTTCTTTGATATACGTGTGTCACATTTTTAAAACCCGTGTTGAAGGACTATCCCCAGTATCAGGTAGACCTTCATCAGGAACGGATCGGCTGAGTACACTTATCTAACTTTTTATATCTCATTTCTCTTTAATTTTAATTTTCTTTTAGTTTATTCCTTTCTTTATTACTATTTTGTTTTATTTTAATTTTATTATTAATTCAATTACTATTAAGGTAATAGTTATTACTAATAATTATAATGGAGGGTCCCTTTTGGGACTCTTCAAGCACTAAACGGAAAAAACAAAAAACTTTAGAAAATAAAAATATTAACATCTTACCTGATCATAATCATAAGCATGTTGAACAAAAAATAAAATTTGTTATTTTTAAGAAATCAGGAGAGGGAGACCTTAAAAACGTCTCACCTTTTATTATAAATAAAGCTATAACTGCCTGTGCCGGTGAAGTTATAAATATAAAAAAACTTAGAGATGGGAGTATTTTGATTGAATGTCATAATGACACTCAGTCATCAAAATTATTAAATTTAAAATCCTTTTTCGATATCCCAGTAACATCTAAACCGCATCAAAGATTAAACAGTAGTAAAGGGATAATGAATTCCCCTGAATTATTTTGCGTATCGACTACTGAAATATTAACTGAGTTGCAGTCACAAAATGTTATAGAAGCCAAACAAATAATTAACAAGACAAAATGCCCTACTCCTAGATTTATTCTCACATTTTGCACACCTCACATACATTCATTTATTAAAGCAGGATACCTAAAGCTAAATGTCACTCCTTATATACCATCACCTTTACGGTGTTTTAAATGTCATTATAAGTTTGGACACATCACAGGAAACTGTGGCATCACAACTCCAAACTGTAAAAAATGCTCACAAGCTGAAGATGCACAAATGAATTGTGACAATATTTTTTTTAATATTAACTGTAACGGAGAACACTACATCCACAGTCTTTGTGCCACATTGAAGAAAAATAGATAAAAAACATTCAGGTCACTAAAAAAGTAACTTAAAGCATTTCAAAAAAAACTTTACTTTAAATCACAAGCACCAACATTTAGTCGTTCCTATGCACAAAAAGTGAGCGAAAATTTATTTACATTGAATAATAATAATAATAATACTATCAATAAAAACAATTCGGCACAATTTACTTCAAAGACATCTCATGCTGTCTCAATACAAACAGAACCTGTAACTGAGCAGGTTACTTATCCTTTAAGTGATATGGGCCTGCTTCTGGCTGCCGGCTCGAGCCACTCTCAAACCCCCACCCAACCTCACCTGCAGACCCCGCCCCTGTCCATAGGCCTGTCCCCTCCCCTAGCCACACCCCTGCCCCCGGCCCCACTCCTGTCCCCAGCCCACTCCTGTCCCCGGCGTCATTCCTGCCCCCGGCCACACCCCTGTCCACGGGCAAAAGCCCATATCCCCCTCTGCATCTGCTACAGATGCAAATCAGTCCCTCTATAAAACGCCTCCTCCATCAAAAATTAAAAAGTCTTCATCTTTCGCTTCCTTAAAATCAAACAATAATTCATCCCGACCCTCTTCAAAAAAATAATTGTAAGCGTTGGCTTGTCTGTCTGCCTGTCAACCTAGATCTTCTCAACTTAAATGATCTGCACTCAATGGAATATAAAAGGGTCTCTGTTACATAAGCCTGACTTAGAGACGTTAATTAGTGATACGGGAAGCCATATTATATGTCTTCAAGAAACTCACCTTAAACCAGTAATTTTAATTTGAGAAAATATAATATTATTCGCAATGACTACAAGCATAGTCAAACAGCTTGTGGCGGTGTATGCCTCATGGTTCATCAGGACGTGGCATACACAAATGTAACCATCCAAACCACACTGCAAGGCGTAGCGGTTACTAACTACTTGCACGCTCCTCTCAAAATTTGCTCACTATACCTTCCCCCCCGGTACTCCATTTACAGTGGAACAGATAGAGAACTTAGTTTCACAATTGCCGTCTCCATTTTTACTCTTAGGTGATTTTAATGCACACAATCCAATCTAGGGTAGTAATTAGCTAGATCTACGAGGCCGAATTGTAGAAAACTTTCTCAACCGCAATTCCATAGTTATACTAAATGATTCATCATCAACACACTTCTGTTCCAGAACCGGAAACTTCTCATCAATAGACCTCTCATAATGTAGCCCATCTTTAGCATCAACAATAGATTGGAAAGTCCATGGCATTTCGTACAGCAGTGATCATTTTCCCCATTACACTTTCATTCCTTCATAGTTCCCCTCTGTATCCACGACCATCGCGATGGAAATTAAATGAAGCTAACTGGAATCTGTACCAGCAGTTAGCTGACCTCTCGCTCATTGATGTAACGAATGATGCAACCGCTGTTTTTGGTCAAATAAAAAATATAATAATAGCAGCAGCAGAAAAAACAATCCCTAAAACAAAGTCTCTTCCCAAGCATGTCCCAGTACCCTGGTGGAATAATGAGTGCCAAAAAACAAGAACGAATAGGTTAAAACTTCTTAGGCAAGTTAAGAGATGTCCAACAGATAGCCTAATAAAAGCCTATAACCGGGCCAAAGTCCACGCTAGATATATTTATAAAAGAAGCAAACGAAGATCATGGGAAAATTTTGTTTCTGAGATGTCACATGATACTCCAATCAAAGACATTTGGGAGAAATTTAAAAAGATATCTGGGAGGGGATATACCCCTCCAGTTATTTACATAAACGAGATGGGTAGGATTGTAACGAATCATTTTGAAATAGCAAATCATTTTGGGAATCATTACAGTAATGTTTCTGCTACAGTAAATTATCCCAATGCCTTCCTCACAATTAAAAACAACAAAGAATCGATACCTTTACATTTCCCCGATAATCCCTCGCACACATTAAACATTCCCTTTACAACTCGAGAATTCAATCACGCTTTGAAAAATAGAAAAGATACTACTCCCGGCTTAGATTCCATCTGCATAGCTATGCTCAAAAAATTGTCAGAACCGAACAAGGCTAAAATAAAGAACTACTTTAACCACATATATTCTTCCCGAACTTTCCCGGAATATTGGAACAAAGCAATTATTGTGCCAATTCCTGAGAAAGGCAAGCTGCTAAACGAGATGTCAAACTTCCGTCCCATCACGCTAATCTCATCAGTTTGTAAATTTATGGAAAAAATGGCGGCTAGCAGATGTGGTTTATCGAGAAAAACAATCATTTAAACCATAACCAAAGTTGCTTGCACAAAAGCCGCAGCACAACTGACAATCTTGTACAACTAGAGACAGCAGTAGTAAAAGCTTTCGAAAGTAAAAACAAACTCCTCGCAGTATTTTTAGATCTGGGACATGCCTTTGACAACACCTGGCACAGGCATATAATGGTGACTTTAATAAAGATGGGCATAAAAGGCAATATGCTTTATTTCCTCAAAACTACAGGACAACGGAGTTCCTCAGGGTAATGTGCTTAGCGCTTTACTTTTCTGTGTGGCTCTAAATGATTTATTAATGCTTAACAAAGCGTCTTTCAATATCGTTCTGTATGCTGATGACATTTTGATATACACTACAGGCAAAATAATTTCAGAAATGATTCATGATATGAATAAATTTCTACAAACTGTTTATGACTGGCTGCAAAATCATGTATATCTAGTACGATCTAAGCTAGATCATGGGTGCATAGCATATAGCTCCACTTCAGACCGTACCCTATTGGTGTTGGACTCAATTAATTCAAGCTGTTCTGAGGATTACGCGTTCGAGCTCTGTCCAAATCAGGCCAGGCTGAAAGTTGCGAGACACCTCTAAGATACAGAAGGGACATTTTACTGGGTAACTACTTTTGCAATATTATGTCTTCTCCAGCACATCCTTTGTATGAAGTTGATAGTCCTCATCTACTTCGGTTAAATAGAAATTGCACCTTTTTTATTTACGTTTTAACCTTTGACCTTTGATCCCTAGGCAGGACATGTCTTAACATGAATTATGATAGAGACTTGTATGGAATCGAGGGATGTGTTAATTAGCATATTTCATCTAAAAGGACTGTTATGATTATTTTAGGCGAAATATGCTAATTAACACATCGATTCCATGCAAGTCCCTATCATAATTCATGTTAAAACATGTCCTGCCTAGAGATCGAAGGTCAAAGGTTAAAACTTAAATAAAAAAAAGGTACAAAGTCCACAATTACAAAATTACATAAAATCCCCATATTTCAATAAAATATTCAAAATACTAAACCCGCAAATCATTCTGTGGGGAATTCTGCTCATTTACGCATCCTCTACATCATAAGTTATTCTAAGAAAAATATCAATATCATGGGACTTATAAGACAGAAAAATATTTTTAAAAAACTAAACCTGCAACATTCTAAAGTAGTTCGCTTTTTACACACCCCTTGCGTCATAACAGTCTTTTTAGACGAAATATGCTAATTAACTCATCCCTCGATGTCCCTATCATAATTCATGTTAAGACATGTCCTGCCTAGGGATCAAAGGTTAAAACGTAAATAAAAAACCTACCTATATACCTACGGGTAAAAGGGTCGCTATATGTGGTGTACCAATTACACTCACACCACCATAGCACACGGACTGCTATTTATAGCACATTGTACATCCAAATAATTACTAATAAAGAGGCAGTAGTAAAAAAAAAAAAAAAAAAAAAAAAAAAAATCTGTTAAACCTAGAATAAGTATATTCTATATTCAATAATATCAATCTAACACCTTCAAGTATTATAAATATAAAATTAAAAAAATAAGGTCACCTCTTACATAACCACCTATTGGTTCGCCAATTGGTGGCTATTACATGTATAAAATATAAAAATAAAAGAGGGCAAGAAACAAAGCAAAACAAAAAAAAAAAAAAATACTCTTCCACGCACAAAAGAGGCATCCCACAACCTCTTATAAGGTCTTCCAATACATTGAAAATGTATATTAACATAAATCAAAATTATATAAACCTTCAAATGTCGAAGGACAAAACAAGGTAAAACAGCATACATCCAAATCCTTACCTCTACGGCCCGCCGAGAGGAATAAGGAAATTAAGTTTAAAATTAACACAAAATAATAGAGGGTAAGGAAAAAAAAAAAAAAAAAAGGCTCTGCCAACCAGCCTATCTCCTCCTATACTCCTCTTCCACCTGCAAGTGTGGAGGGAAATTTAAAAGTGAATATAATTTTAAACGTCACGAATATTTATGCGGACAAACTATTAAAAAAAGTAAACTAGAGCCCACTAAATATCACTTATTGTCAATAGGTCCTAATGAAGAGGGTATGAATGAATATGAATGCGCTTTTAATAATAGGCTTTAATCTTATTATATCCGATGTAACAGTTGTATCGACCTAATATCATTTATGAACTTGTCTAAGAATCGAATCATTAATACTATTAAAGAGAACTTGGAATATCACAGCGCGTTAAAAGTTAATTTAATGATCGAGTGTACATTCATAAATAGTATTGGTGAAACAGATGATAGAGCCTTTAAAACAGTAAATGTACCAATATTCAAAGAAACTGACTTAGAAATTTTTTTATTTAAAACATTTCATAAATTATCTAATGAAATGGAAGAATCAACGACTAAAAAAAGTGGATGGAGTTTATTAGAAATTGATGGTTTACGCTTGTGAATCAACAAATATAACCCTCTGGGAGGTAGTACACACATTCCCCTCCCTAAACAAATCGCGGATAAACATGCATGCATTAATGTAAAAAACTTTGATGAAAAATGTTTCAGATTTGAAGTTGTTTCTAGATTTCCCCAAAGAATTGCTCAGCGAGTAACATCTTACAGTAATTTAATGAATAAATACGATTTTTCGAGCATATCATTTCCTACGTCTCTTAATGATATTTTAAATTTAAAAAGAAAAATAATATTTCTATAAATGTTTTCGGAATTGAAAATAATGGATTAATATTCCCTTAAAATTTGTCGATAAAGAATTAGCTGATCACCGTGATTTACTCTTATTAGAAGATAATCTTAAAAAAACATTGCGTATTCATAAAAAACTTTGAAAGACTTGTAGGATATCAGGTAATTAAACATAAAAATAAATGCTTATTTTGTAAACGGTGTTTTTCACATTTCGACGATCAGTATGGGATAAATTCTAATATTAAACTCGAAAATTATAAAAGGCTGTGTTCACAGAATAAGGTTGTAAGAATCGAAATGCCAATCATAAATAATATAGTTAAATTTCAGAATATTGAAAGGTCATTAAAAGTTCCTTTCGTCATATATGCTGATTTTGAAAGTATCTTTGTGCCACATCAGTCATGCCAACCTAATCCTGCATACAGTTATACAGTATGAAGTATCAAACCCATGAACCAATGAGCTATGCAATATATGTTAAATCTTCCGAAGAAAATATCGAAAGTTCGCTTCCAAAGAAGCCTATACTTCATAAAGGGGCGGATGCAGCTAAAAAATTTATGATTAAATTAAAAGAAATTGCCAAAGAAATTTCTAAAATATATAATTTAAAAAAACCAATGGAGAATCTCTCAAAGGAACAACGGAGATTTTACCATTTTTCGGAAGTTTGTTACTTATGCGGAGAAAAATTCACCGAAACCGATTGGAAAGTACGCGATCACTGTCATTTAACAGGCAAATACAGAGGACCAGCTCATAATAGTTGCAATCTTAAATGTAGAGTTCCCAAAATCATACCTGTTTGTTTACATAATTTAAGTGGCTTCGACTCCCATTTTATTGTCAAAGAACTTGGATGTGATACTGAAAGAGTTGAAGTGATAGCCAATACCGAAGAGAAATACATATCTTTCAGTAAACATGTCGGAGGTGTAAAGCTTCGGTTTATTGATACTTGCCGTTTCATGTCATCAAGTTTTGAAAAATTGGTTGAAAACTTACCCCGCTTTCCAGAAACAGTAAAATATTTCGGAGAAGAAAACAGTCCTTTGTTAACAAGGAAGGGAGTTTTTCCGTACGACTACATTGACGATTGGGCAAAACTAAAAGAAACTAGTCTTCCTAGTAAAGATAAATTTTATAGTTGTCTGAATGAAAGTGAAATTAGCGATAATGATTATGAATATGCTGAAAAATTATGGAAGCATTTCAACATTCAGACCCTAGGGGAGTACAGCGATCTCTATCTCATGACCGATGTATTGCTGTTATCTGATGTATTCGAAGCATTTCGGGAAAGCACTCTTAACTCACATTTGGTTGACCTTGCCCATTACTTTACTTCTCCGGGACTTACATGGGATGCAATGTTAAAGTACACGAAAATTGAGTTAGAATTACTTTTGGACTATGACCAAGTGTTGATGGTAGAGTCCGGAATTAGAGGTGGTATATGTCAAGTTTCGCATAGATTTGGCGAAGCAAATAATAAATACCAAACGGGGTTCGATGAAAATAAACCGTCACAGTTCATTACATATGAAGACGCAAACAATCAGTATGGTTGGGCTATGTGTCACTCATTACCCTACGGAGGATTCGAGTGGTTGCCCCTCTAGACTAGAATGTA
>KZ806933.1:500283-515768 GCA_000696205.2 Oncopeltus fasciatus | reverse complement strand
ATTAGCGTATTGCTTAGGTATATATATATATATAGGCTTAGAGGTAAGACCTCGAGCGCTGATCCAAAGAGGTATATATACACCAGGGTGTCCGCCATTTTCTTCATTTGTGTGTGCCAGAAGACTCCTTTTCACCCTACTAAGGGCCTTTATTCCTTCACCCTGGTGGCAGCATTTAACGTTGTCACTCGAGTTAGACTCCTCTATAACTTTCCTAATACGACAGAGGGTTATAATTTTTCTGATGGCAGCGGTGGGATGGCAATTGCCTTTTTAAAATTTAGGGTGCGAAACGCTTAAATAATCCAACAACCCTTGAGTAATATATCTGATATAGTAGTTAGAGAGATAAATGAATTTACATTTTACAAAGTTTATGTATATTTCCAGAACATTTGAGGTAAGGTCATTCTTATATTGCATATCCGTATATTTATATTTCTTTCTATCATCTATTATCATGCCTACTCTACAGTTAACCTTACTCAAACATTACCTTTATCTACCTTTCTTAGTTTTATCAAATTTTAAAATGGGAATCGTGTATATTTTACTGCATTCATTCAAAACTGAAACTGTGCATTTCAAATTGCGTCAGAAAAACAAAAGGAAACTTTATTCTTGTATACTGTTTCCCAATTGTCGAGTTCAGTAGTTAACGAATTAATTTTTAGTGAAATAGAAAACTGGACTTTCCCTAAGGAACATTTAAAACGCTATTAGGGACAAGCTACGGACACATCACTATTACATGAGGAATTAGAGACATTACGACAAATGCCTAAAGAATCGGTAACTGTTTTTTTCAAAAGACTAGACAAACTTAAAACTAACTGCATATCGGCCGAAGTAAATAGTAGCAGAGATCAAAATTAATTGATGGTATGAAACTAGCGATTCAAAAAACTGCTTTAAGAAGGTTTATCCTTCAAACCAGACCAGAGATCTCTCAAATGTTAAGAGCGGGAAACATAGATGTTAATGAAGCTCTTGCGGTCGCGATTCAGGAAGAGAAAATCCTCAACTATAATAATAATTATAGTTCAAGAAATGTTTATTGTGGAAACTGTAAAATGTGAAATCACTCGACCGAAAACTGTCGTAGAAAAGGTGGAGGATCTAAATATCATTCCACTTTACTATATCAGAGCCGTAAATTTAAGGAACAAGAAAAATCTTGTAGATATTGTAAAAAAACCGGGACATACTATTAACGAATGTAGAAAAAGAATGTTTAATAATAGAAACTCAAAAATAAATTATTTGAACTCCCAGAAACCCTCCGATGAACAGTGCCCCTTCGGAGAAAGCAAACATGTTAGCGGCATTCAACACTACGTCCACAATATCAACGGACAACTAACACTGATTTTTCAAAGTTTGAACGCCAATAATGGCAAATTAACTTTCTTGATTGATACAGGTGCCACGATTTCACTTGTTAAACACGACTCTTTAAATCCCAAAATAACATCAATAAATCCAACTAAGGCTATTGATATTAATGGAATTAACCCTAACTCTCCTATAAAAACCTTGTTATTAACACAGTTAAATTTAAATATCGGAACCTTGACATTAGAGCCCAAAATCCATATGATAAATGCAAACAATATTTCTAGCCAACATGATGGAATTCTAGGAAATGATTTTTTGGAAAATGAAAAAACTCCCAGAATCAATTCTAACTGATCAGGGATCTGAATACACTTCCAACACCCTTAAAGAGGTCAATAAGTTACTGTCTATCGACCATAAATTTGCTTGCCCTTACCACCCTCAAACAAACGGATCCCTTGAGAAAACTCACCGTAGTTTAAAGGATTTTCTTAAGTGCTACGGGAACGGGGATAAAAATAACTGTGACGAATTTCTCAAATTCGCAAATTTTTCTTAAATACACAAGCACAAAGGTCCTCCTAGATGACTCCATACGAGTTGGTTTTTCGACAAACCCTGAGAATTCACAGCAAATTCGCTAAACCTCTTCAAAACAAACAAAAGAAATTAAAGTGAGTAAAATGCAAAATCTTAGAAGAACTGCTGGAGTAAACCAAATGAAAGCGAAATCAATTTATAAAAAACAATTATGACAAAACCCATAAACGGATAAATAATTTTAAACCTAACGATCTTGTTCTGTTGTATAATATGCAGGCCAAAAAAAAATTAAAGAAACTGGATAAAGAGAATAAAGGACCTTAAAAAATTATCTTAATTCCTGATAACAATACTGCTACCTTAGAAATTAGTGAAAACACATTAAGAACTTACCATTTTAATTTGTTGAAACCTTATGTGTCCGGGAAAGAACAACAATGCTATACTACTTCTCATACAGATAACAAACGAAATAAGAAATACCATACCCGAATTCGTACACAGTATTACTTTAATTCAAGGAGGAATACTACAAAAAAAAAAAAAAAAATTCTCTATTAACGACTCTTAAAACCAACAATCAATAATTGCTTCCTTTATAATAAATTTATAAGAGTAGCTTCTTTTTTAAAAAGATAATTTATTTATTATTAGGTTTACAATACCCATTGTACATCTTATCCCTTACTATCTCTCTTTGAACTGTATTCTTTACCAACACCAATTCCTAATTCTGTCAACCTTTTTTCCTACATAAAAGCACAACATCCTTATACCCTAATCTCCACTTCCAAAACAGGTTATACGATGATCAGTGACCTACTTCAGTACAAGGAATATGATATTTCGAAGTGGATCTGCAGCCAAATCACAGTGACTCAGAGAGCTGATAAACCGGAGATTACTCTGTTCATGAACTACACCAATACAAATCCGAGGAATTCCGAAACAAGGAACATGTTCGCCGACCTCAGTATTTGGCATGCTTAGGGAAACAACAGAGGCTATTTGTCCTGTCACAAATCACTTCCCTCGCTAGTCTTTGTGAAGGATCTAAACCTCAGGAAACGATTCTGCCGCACTTGGGAATATTTCATTAAATGGATCGGTCTATCAAGCATACTCAGGAGGATACTCTGTTTCACAAGAGAACCTCGCAATCAAGTATATATTGTAAATATATATTTAAAATATTTAATTATTTTTAATCATTACATTGTTTAAATTACCTCTTTGTAAGATGTAACTTAAAATTTACATGTAGGAGACCTGTTAGATATGCATAGGTAAACATAACCTTTCCCCTACTTCCAAAAAAGAAAAGGAAATCATATTGTATGATTGGTGACTCAGAGTATATGTCATGTACTAAATATAAACAATTCCTCTAAAGCTCATTAAAATCTTGCAGATCTGCAATCTCAGTCATAAGCTGTAGGTTACTTGTGCATTAAAATCCTACTGTACTTAAGTACAGTCCACTGCTGTACTTAACTACTTAACCGGCAACCAATATTTCCAGCCATCCTCAAACATTGGAAGGCTATACTTGGTGTGATAGGAGGTAACTTATTTGCAATTGACGTCACAAAAGTAGCAATCACTGGGAAGGTTTTGTTTGCCTACATATATCGGACAAGATCTACTCGTTTTGTCATTTTATAAAGATTGTGATTTTTGTTCTTATCTTTTGGTGTGAGATCTTATTTTCTTTGTGCAATGGGCTCTTCGAATTTAGCCGACAAAGTTGAAAGCATTGGAAAAATATTAAATGATAATAAAAGGCCTATGAAAGAAAGATTCAGAGCTTTGTTTACTTTGAGAAATATTGGAGGTCTAGAAGCAATTAACGTGATTAATGAGTGCTTTAAGGATTCATCTGCTCTTCTAAAGCACGAATTAGCGTATTGCTTAGGTCAAATGCAAGACCCATCAGCCTTACCCTACCTCTATGAAGTGCTATCAAATGTGAAGGAACATCCCATGGTTCGCCATGAAGCTGGTAAGACCATGAGTTCTACGTGTTTGCTTTTTAATTTAGCATCAAATTATTTTAAGAAACATTAAATATTTCATTTCTTCTCAGTTTAACGGAAATTTCTGGTCCCTTTTTCTGCCATTTATATTTTCTCAGGCAACACTTCCATTCACCTTAGCCTAAGTATAGTCCAATCTTTTTTCTTCATTTTAGAGCCTAATAGGTTTCTCAGATGAAAGGAAATCAACATTAAACTATTCTAAGGCCTGTCTGCCAATGAATTAACCTAGAAACAAATTTATTTAGTGTTGTAAAATATTATTGTATCAATATGGAATAATTGTGAATGGTCATGTCAATATGCAGTTGTGTTATTGGCAAGTTTAAGGGTTTTTTGCTTTTAGGCAGATTAAATTTTCTATAAATTTCTTCAATTCCGCAGTGATTTGTTTTTCATAAATGTTAATTTGATATTATTTTTTTTATATCTGAGTTTTCTTCAAAATCTATTAATTTTTGGTTACATTTGATAAATTTAATTTCTGAATACTTGAAGTAATGAGACTATTGTATAGAATTCTTTATAAATTTCATAAGTTCATATAAACAAAGAAAATATGATAAGTTAGTTTTGGGGGTAACATTTATTTAAGAAAATTTGTTATTTTACTTTACTTGATCTAGGTATTTGCATAATTATTCTGTTTTAAATTCTAAATAAATTTATTATTTTTTATTTGCTGGGCAATGTTTATGATCATTAGCTCTATGTTGTGTAATTGTAAACACTGTAAATGATTATTTTGTATAAGTAAACTAGGAACCTAAATTAGTTAAGCCTCTTAATATGTTATTCATAAGCCTTTGAAAGGTTCTAGGGGAATTTTTAAGGCCAAACAGCTTGAGGAGAACTAATAATGTTCGTCATCTGTAGTAAAAGCTGTTTTAGGGATACTATTCTTTTCTATTTCTATTTGATGAAAATTTGAGTAGAGATTGACCGTTGAAAAGTATTGGTGACGGCCAAGTTTGTCAAGTAAGTCAGTAATATTAAGAAGAGGAAACACATCTTGAATCATTTTCTCATTTAGTTTGCGATTGTCTATCACTATTCACCAGTTTTGTTTTCCCGATTGATCCATCAGTTTTGGTACAATCCATAGAGGCTGTTACAAAGGGAAATGGAATGCTGAATAATACCTTTCTTCAACATGTCTTGAATGTCTTCATTCAACTTCGTCTCTATGATCTTAGGGATATTTTTACATTTTGATGTATATGGGTAGTTTGCCTTTGATTTGGATAGTTTTATTTGATTTGTAAAAGTTAAAGGTTGGTCATTTTTTCTATACATGTATATGTAGATGATTAAATTTTATAACGTATGTGTAGATACATTATATAAGTAAATCAGATTATTTTTTTTAAATAGTTGTTTTGGGTATTCCTTTGCCCATAAATGGAAGTGTAGATTTTAAAGTTGAACTGGTTTTGCTAGTGATTAAAGTTTTATTATTTTTACATTCACCAAAGATTCGGGAATTTTGAAGCTCCCATTTTTAATTATGAGAATATGGAATGCCATTTTTTAGATTTTGAACTGGGGCTTGTATAATTTGAATTGACCTGGGTTTTATTGTATATTAAATGTTCTGTCACAAGTGTTGTGCTCAATGTTGTTGCAGTTAGGGTTTTTAGATTATGATTTTTGTTTTCTTTTTGTATTCTTCATTTTTATTTTCTATAGTTTTCAGAATTATTTTTATTTCAAATGCTGTGATATGAAATTTTACATTAGCAGAATTTTTAGAGATTTTTAATTTACTATTTGTGAAATCTATGCATCCTTTAATTAATTTTAGATTGTATTCAGTTATAACAATGCCAAAATAATTGTGGAATTTAAATTCAAATGAAAGGTTTTTGACTGTAGAGATTATAAGTTGAACATTATTGTTGGGGTTCAATCAAGGTTGATCCAAAAAATAATATTTAAAAAAAATGTGCATTTTTTCATTATCTGCCTGGTCTCGTATTTTTTAATACTTGAGTTATATAATTTTTATATATCATCTGTGAAGGATCAGTTTCCTCATGTGATACAGCTGTGAGTGATAAAAATTTATCAGAGAAAATTATAAAACTTCTCCCCCCTCATTCTTAGGCAGCAAATATAGTGGCTTATTGGAGCAAACTTTTTTAGTTAAACTACTAGCTTGCAAGTTCTTCCTCTCACTATGAATACTGTGCCAAAGTATGCTGGCTATTGTGTGAAATTTATTTTTTATCATCCCTTTACTAATCACACTTCCTGCATAGCTTCTAAGTCAATTTTATATGTGTCCAGATATTTGCAAATAATGCTCCCAGTACCTAAAGGGACAAAATATTCTGAAAACCAATTTTGAGGTCATTACAGTGGTTTATCGGTTTATTTCTACTTATCGATCCGACATTTGTCTCTTTGAGGTTTCCCAAGTCAGTTGGAGGGGCTGTCTCTTTTGTACACCATAATACACTTTCATTTTACCAGATTCTAGCTTACCTCATCGGTTGACCAAGCCCACTGAAAATGGGTTTCCATGCCTTTCTATCTATAACACAAGAAGCAACACAAAGGGCCACCTGGCAACTCAAGCTGGTACCAGTGTTTACTCATTCTAGGGAAATGGAATGATTTCAATGCTTGCAAGAGAAGGAGACGGGTTGATACCAATCATTGGCAGATGATTTACTTTTGCTGTGTAAATAATAGAGAATATAAAAGCTCTAATATTTAAAAAAAACTGCTTCTGAATTTTATTATGCTGCTTGCTGCTACATTAAAGAAGTACATGATTTTTGTAGCTTCTTTTACTCTCATGTCCCCCTAAAATGAATGAAAATTGGGAAAGATCTTAGAAGAAAATATTTTTATTAAAAAATACTGAGCCTGGTTCCTCATATCAAATAGCCCAGTTTTGATCCTTCTAGTGATGAGTTAGCTGTCAAAACTATGGAAAACTTGTAAAAATTATATTGATAAATCAATCAAATGAAGACCTAAAGAAAGTGCTAAAAATATATTCATAAAAATAAAGTTTTTTCTTTTTGTTTATCCCAATTTTCTAAAATAAAAAATAAAAACAAAAAATACAAACAAAGAATAAAACATAGTAAATATTGATGTGATCTTAGCCATAGCACATGAATGCTGTAGTAACTTTTGGAAGAAGAAGCAAAAAAAAATGAAAAGTATTTTAAATTTTGTTTTATTATTTATGAATCCTTCATAAAAAAAGTTATTTCAATATTACATGTAAATTGATTTTTCTGTTTATTTTACTGAAAATTATAAATAGTATTTAGATTGATTCAGATGGTATTGACTGTTCATATTTATGTAAAGTTATGCTTTATAATTTTTTTATGAAAAAACATTTGCTAAGAAAGGCATTTAGAATATAATTAATTATTATTCATTTGGTTGAGCACTTGCTCCACTCTTCCTTCCCGTATTGTCTAGAGCAAAGCGTAATATTCATACCTTTTATACTCATTGTTTTTCTGTCGTAATTAAATTTTGTTACTTAATCTTATTTGTATTCATCTTTAATGAAACATGGGATATCTGCCTAAATTACCCAGTTCCTATGTGATGGTTTAGTGTTTTTTAATACTCTAAAATAAAATATACAGTTATGGCCTGGATCTAGCCTTATATGACTACTCTAGTGCAAACTAAACTTCTTGCAATTTTTCATATAGTATACAGAGCATTAGAGGAAAATTATCCCTAGTGCAATATTTGAAAAGATGAAAAAAAAAAATATTGATACTAATTTAGTGAAATACAAGAATGATTTTGAAACTATTTGATAGTAATTTTAATAAACTTAATAATCATGAAAGAAATTATAAGATAAATGCATTTGTTAAGAACTGGGTAAATTTCTGTCCCTCATTATTCAATTCAAGGATAAAGGAGGGGTATATATTGAAGATGATAAAAACGAAATATGTATAAATTTAAAATAAAATATTTTACAGCAATAGTCTCGTATTTAATAGACACACCTCATATGTCAAGTGAACTAAATAATAAAGAGCTACCAAGGTGAGAAGTTACACTCTCTTGGTGAAAAGTGTTGTCCAGTTGAGCAGATAATTGTTTTTTTAATAAATGTTAACCTCTCTTTAAACCACTTAGGTTTATGGAAGGAAGTGTTATCTACAGGTTGCCACCACTTTCTAAATATCCATGGCCCATTACAAGGGCCAAAAAGTAAAATAAAATTTTATTTATTAATAAAAGCTTGCTCAGTCTGGAATTTGAACATGCAGAGCCAGGATTGCAAGACTCGAATGGATCTCCTGAGCAAATAATTCATTACCAATAAAAAGTGATAAGCTTCCCTCACCCTCTTTCCCTTGTAGAAAGTATATTGATTTGCCTAATAAATCTTAGTTTCAGTCTGAGTATCATAAATTATTATATTTTTTCATACAAAATTTTATTAAATATATTTAATATTTTTATTTTGTTCTTTTTATTTATAGTTTCCAGTTTGCAGTTTTTCCTTCAAAGACTTGACTTCTTTCAGACAAGTATCAACCACTTCCACAACAGGAGCTGGTGGCATTTGTTGCATTTATGCAGTAATTTCTTGTCTATTAGAATGGATTTCCCCATCTTTCACTTCCCTTTTCAACTCAATAATACTTTTTATTAATTCAGAGAAAAAAGTCTTTATTTTCTGGATTCTAAAGTACAGTAAAACTATTTATAGGAATGTTTCTTGGTCAATGAGCACCTTAACTGGTCGCATGCTGATAAGAAACCTCCAGTCCTAAAAATTACACTTTCTCTGCACCCTATTATCTTAAATTCTAGTGGATACAAAAACCTGAAATTTCATGTAATTAAACTTAAGCCTTATATACAAATATTTGCCAAACAACTGTTGAATAAGCAGAAAGAAAACCATACAGCCTTGAGGTATCAGTCAAAAAGACAAAATATATCTACAACATAGTAGGACCTTATCCCCTGTAATATCTTAAGCTATTTTAAAATGTATCTCTCACCTACAGTCACTTTGACCACATTCTCCCTCTCCCAGCCATATCTACTCCTACCTTGATGCCTCTGTCAGTTGTCATAATTCTTCCATACCTTTAAGAGTACCTAAGATCTTTTTGTAGGGGAAGTTGTTGGTTAGAGGGAAAATTTTATAGACTATCTTTAAGCAAGGACTGCCCTTAGAGTTCCAACTGTTCTCCCACACTTTAAGAAGCCCTGAATCCCCTTTCCATTCCTAAGTGGGATAAGCAGGGTAGGGGAGATCAGTCTCGTCATCAGCGAATTTCTCTCTTGTTCCTCCAAATCCTTTGTGGATATATATTTATTAGTATATAGACTGATCATTCAATATCCCCATATATATACAGTACACAGTAATTTATCAAACAAGTTTGATTATGAAGTGTTTACTTAATTTAAGAAATATGTATGAATATCTTGTATTTAGGCTATAAGAAAAATCAGTAGGTGTACTTAAAATTCTTTCTTACATTTTTACATATGGAAGAACTACGAAATGTGTACCATTTTTATCTACAATACTAGCATCAAGAAATACATTTTGGGAAAACTAAATATTTTTGCCTCAATCTTGTATTATACTTTTCCAAGGTCAAAAATATACTACCCATACAAAAGTAAATTAGTAGTCTCTAAAAAAAATTTCTTCTCATTTGATATCATTTGAAGCATCTTTTTGTTTCTAAAGGCTGATCCCAAAAAAGAAAATGAAAGCTAAGCTAATATAATTTAGGACAAAATAGTGTTATCATGCCTTTTATGCTTTTTTATAACATATCATTTTTGTTTTATAGAAAGTTATTTACTGTTTAATTGTCTTCCAAGGTTTTCATTCTGTTAAGAAAATAAATTGGCATCCATAACTATGTCCTCCTTAACTATTAAATCATATTTACCTTCTTTTCTTAAATATTTTTCTAAGAAAATTCTTCAGTTTTAATTTTATTGATAGGTTTTATTTAATTCCTTTATTAATGGATTTAATAATTTAAAAAAGTATTCTTTCTTTTTTTCTTTTTTTTTAAGGTGAGGCTATAGGTGCTATAGGACGCCCAGGTGCTTTAGAAGTATTGAATAAATTTGTTGATGACCCTGCTCCAGAAGTTGCTGA
Source organism: Oncopeltus fasciatus (assembly GCA_000696205.2). Taxonomy (NCBI): domain Eukaryota; kingdom Metazoa; phylum Arthropoda; class Insecta; order Hemiptera; family Lygaeidae; genus Oncopeltus; species Oncopeltus fasciatus. The sequence continues at coordinate 505,715 of KZ806933.1, read as the reverse complement.
AACCTGCCAGCTTGCAGTTAAAAGAATTGATTGGCTAGCATCCCACCCTGGTTGTGAAAAAGAGAAATCTAAATATATAACAGTAGATCCCACACCTGCTGCTCTTATTTCAGATGTAGAAAGACTAAAATCAGTTTTTCTCAATGAAAACGAAGACTTATTTGAAAGGTACAAAGCAATGTTTGCCTTGAGGGATATAAACTCAACTGAATCTGTCCTTGCCCTCTGTGAAGGTAAGAATACAAATTTTATGCTACTTGAAAATTTCAATAATTTCTTAAATTGTTAATAATAATAACAGTTACTCTCTCATGAGAAATAAATAACAGTAGTCTATGAAGAGAGGATTGCCAGGTCTATTGTAGCTGAAGAATTACAAACTGATTTGTTACCAAAAAAGTTCTTATTTTGTTTTAGCTAACATTTCGGCTTCAATTTCAGGCTTTCATCAAGGATAAATATGAAAAAAAACATACAAAAATTATATAGAAACTTGTCTATATGTCATAATCTAACATATGAATATATTATATAATGAATTTAATTTATTTATTAATGTGTTAGATTTTGACATATAGACATGTTCTGTATTATTTTTCTGTTTTTTTTTTTTTCATATTCAGCCCTGAAAATGAAGCTGAAATGTTGGTTAAAATAAATACTTTTTTGGTTACAAATCAGTTTTTAAGTCTTCAGCTACCAAGACCGAATTCCTGGCAATCCTCTCCTTACAAAACTTGACGTTCAACAAATTTACCTTGTAATAGTAGTTGTGTTGAGCCTTATTAACTTGGAGTGTGGAGGCAAGAGAAATTGAGAGAACTAAGTTCCTTAAAATCGCTCAGGGTATTTTTTTTTTTTAAATCTTTATATGTTTTTAATTATCTTTGATATAAAAAGAAAATTTTATAAATGTAGCCCTTCTTTTTTATAAATTAGGCAATTCTGTTTGGGGTCATTCTACTAACTATTTTCTTTAAGCCAAAATTTAATGTTATGTGAGCCAGTGGAATATAATTATTTGTTGACTCGATGAATGATTTCTGTCTAACTTTAATTGCTCTCTTTTATTTCCAAAGTATTTTTTTTAAATAGACTTCTTACAGAAAATTTTTATTCAATTTACTTTAAAATTTTCTTAGGTTTCTTATTTGTCTTGTAATGTACTAAGTATCATCTGAACTATTATTTCAGAAAAATTTGTCTACCTCCTACTCTTTGGTTGTAGTATTGCAGTTATTTTAAACTGATTTTATAATTTCACCATTTTCTGTTCACTACCCCTGCTCTTGTGAAGAACTATCCTCCCTCTCACCTCATTTAACTCAGCCAGTGGTTAAAACGAAGATCATACTCATAAAAACTCACGCTATTACAAGACTGGAATTACTTAGAGCACTAATCAACCTCCAAACATTTTTTTTTTTTTTTTTTTTTTTTTTTTGGCGATCATGAAGGTCAAGTTTCAGAATGTTCCTAGCAAATGTGTGTTATTATGTCCTGATAAAGAATAATCACCTCTCAAAATGTTTGTTTCAGAATTCTTTGACCATTCCCATTTTGCCTCCATCCTTTATTCTCCTGCCAAATTTTTGTTCAGTACTTAAAGATCTCAATTAACTATAATATTCAGTTTAACCCCTCAATCCTTATTTTTCACCTCCCACAGTAGGCATGGTGATTTATTTGCAGGTTGTTCCTACTCACCTTCCAATTGATGTGTGATCTGCTAATTGTGCTGGATACATTTTTTCTCTTTTTTTAGAGCTTTTGGGTTTTGTTATCTGGGAGTGTACAGTTCCAAGCAGATTTATACGCTGCTTAGATATACACTGTTTAAGGAGAATTTTTTTTCGCTAATAAGACAACTCAACAACCTTGTATTCCTTTTTCCGTCTATTATCTATTGATATGGCAAGGTGACAGATTACAATTTCTGGTTGATTTTATTTTTAATCACATTAAATATTCTATCTATGATATACAGGTTGTTCAATAAGTTTTGCTTGTACAATGCACTGTTCTGATTAAAAGAATAAATGTTTTCTTCTTCAAACTGGGTCTTTTTTTCCCTTCAGCTGGTCTAAAAGGTTACAATAATATTCAGAATTTATTGTTTTACCAGCAGGAGACCTAGACCTGGGTTTGAGTCCCGGCTGAGATAGTAAGATATATTTTTTTTCCCTGGCTCCCTTACATTTCTTGTATAAAATTTAATGTGGGATTAAACACCACAACTAAAACCATTATTTAAAAAAAGAAGATATATTATACAACCATTATCCATTATAATAATAATCCCATAATCCATTATTATGGTTTGTTTGCTCTGAGTCCTTAGAGTCATTAATTTGTTGGAAGTTGAAAGTATACTTGATCCCCAGCTTTTCGACACTTCTTTTTAAAATATGCCGCACTTTGGCACTTATAATATTGTCATTAAAGGTCAAGTTGCCTGTTTCCCCATTTACTCCCAAACAAAAAAATGTCCACCTCCATATTTTATAGTACATCAAGAGCTGAGCTTGGTACTATATTAAAATTGATAGTAACATAAACAATATTCGATATTCACTATATATTAAGTCCTCAGAATCAAAAATGTTAAATATATTTTTATTGGAAGAAATAACTTTTTATTGCAGATTTTAAAGATATTATTAAGTTTCAGTAAAGATTTAAATAAAAAATCTTGCAAAAAAAACAAAAAAACATTTTTGTCCATTTTAACCTCTGTAATTAAAGGATTTCTTTGCACCCTGCCATAATAATTAGATTTGTGAATAACCTTTCTCATTTCCTGTTTCTCAAACAGAAAGTAATATTAGGAGTTGATACCTCCCTTGCATTCACCCAGACAAGGTTAGTTTAAAACTGAATCAATCTCTCTAAAATTTTTTTTTTTACAATGTTTCAGGCAAACTTATTATATTCACTGGCTTTACCCAATCATGTAACACAAGTGGAACAAAAACTGTGTTTTATAGTTTTCCTAGAATTATTGTTATTCATTTTACCTCATCTATTTTAAGAAATAAGATTTAAACATTTTGTCTGTAGCTAATAGTTAATATTTTATCCTGTGTCAGAATTTATTTTTACTCTTAGAATTTCATTTGTTATTTCTATTCAGTTTAAATTACAAACATATATTGTTAGAAAAATTTATGAATAGAAAATTTAGGTTTTACATGCAATTTTTTAAGTAAATTTTATTTGTGGAAAATATCTTTGTCTATGAAGATTACTTGGGGGAAAAAAAAGGTGAGGTGGGCCAATACTTTTTTGACCTGATAGATACATATTATATACAGATAATAATAAATTGTTTAAAAACAGTATTTCTATTAAGAAATATGACTTCGATTTGCTTTAACAAGCTGAATGAAAGAGGTGTGACTCAATCATTTCCTATTATTTGTGTGATGGTTTTAATTACTAGATTATTAATCTAATAATTTTTTGTTTTAGGACTTTTTGTTGGTGGTGCATTGTTCAGGCATGAAGTAGCATTTGTTCTTGGACAGGTTCAGAGTGAATCAAGCATACCTCACCTGGCACAAGCTTTGGCTGATGTATCGCAGAATGAAATGGTCCGCCATGAATGTGCAGAAGCCTTGGGTGCTATTGCCACAGAAGAATGCTTGGAAAAATTACGTGCTTATTTAGGTGACGAAAGTAGGGTTGTCCGAGAAAGTTGTGAAGTTGCCTTGGATATAGCTGAGTATGAAGTATCAAATGAATTCCAATATGCTAACACTGCTTTAACTGTAGCATAATATATTTAAAAATATATATTAAAAATATATATTTGAACATAAGGACATTTTTAATAAGCATTATAAAATACAATATTTTTATTTCAGTATCTCTTCATTTAATTATTATTTAAAAAACAAGATAAGTCATTTAAGTATTCACTAAATTTTAATATTTATGTACTCATACTTTTTCAGTCTTGTAATATTATTTAAGTTCAGCATACTTAACAAAAACAGCATCTCCTCCCACATTGATTAAACACTGAGCCTGTAAAAAGGAAAATTTGTTATTTTAATATTAAGATTTAAATTCTTTATTTTAAATCATTAAATATTCATGTAAATAAACTTTTATTTTTAAGTGAAATGTTTAGCTACCTGATTTTTATGTGCATTATTCATGAGGTAGCACTCAGACATTGTGTAGGATGTGAGAGCATTTCCACCTATAGCAGTCACATGTGCTCGTACGATTGCAAGTACCTCTGCTACAAACCCATGTACAAATGAGCTGAGACCTCCAGATTCTCGGATACAAGAACTCTCACGTATAAAGAAAAAATTCAAATTTCCAAGATAATTTACTATTCGGGCTCCAGGTACATAACATAAGGGAGATACATCTACTCCATACCTTTGTTCTCGAGGAGGAGTCTAAAAAATAAATATCTATTTATAACAAATTTTAAATATTTTTAAGAGTATGCATTTCAATAATATATGAGCCAAAATAAGTGATAAATTAAAAAAATTAATAGGAGGGTATATGGGTTTGGGTACTAAATTTCTGAGCCAAACATTCTCAATTCAATAATCACAGCCCACAATTAGTTTTTTTTTTTCTGTGCTTCTTTTGACAATCACCCAGAAGATACTTGGTGTGCTGAATCACATCTTTTCCAATTGTGGATTGCAAGTAAATGCATTCAGATTGCAATTGTGATATCAGTTACTCTTATTCCATATAATCTGTATATTACCTCCTTGAGCTATATAATAATGATTAAGAATATTAGAAAATTATACCCATTAATCATGAAATTAATACAACTCAGGTATGTTTTAAAATTGTTAAGAGATGCCTTTTTATATTTTAATAAAATAAGTGCTACAAAATATCGGTGTAATAGACAAAGTTGACATGAAGTAGTGAGGGGCTGATATGAAAAACAAGACTTATTTGAAAGTATATTAAAAATTATTAGCTACCCAAATGAAATATTGTTATATACCCTTTTGGGAACCCTCCTTTTGGAGGTAAAATGTTTGTTTGGTTAAATAAAGGTTATTTGCAAGATCTGTTTTTATTTAAATTAACAACATAATTTATTCAATAGTAATAACATAATATTAAAATAAATCACTGATTTTCATCAAAAGTAACTGGTTTATCTAGAAGATAAGACCCATTGCTTCTCCCCTGGGACTGTTTTATTTTTATTTTTTATTTGATTTTATTTTTTTTAAATATTAAAACATTTGTTAATGCAAGAATAAAAATAAATGTAGTTTTCCTCACTACATCTCATTTCTTACTGAACTGAGTTTAATAAAAATATCAAGAGGTATTTCTTTTCTATTTTTAAGGGGAAATCAGGCAAGGAACTTTGGCACATATATAAAGAAGATAAAGTATGTGTAAGTATATATATATATGTTACTTAATCTTAT
>KZ806933.1:451278-461337 GCA_000696205.2 Oncopeltus fasciatus | reverse complement strand
TATATATATATTACTAAAATTCAGGTATAATTATAAATAAAATCCACAGACCCCCTCTCCTGGAAAATATTATGCTGATGGAAAATATACCATCTAGTACTGCCTGAAGAGTCCTTAGCGTTACTATGGGTTAATGGCTACTCACCAAAGTATTGTTTATATCTGCCAACATTAACCACCTTTGGAAGATGGTGAAATGTTTTTATATCGAATAGTGTTAACGGACTTTCGCATATATATAAAAAAAAAATGTAATCATTAAACATGTATAATATCTTGGCAATACCTTCAACAGCAAAATTTAAATTGAATGATTCATTAAAATTACACCAATGTTTAAAACTATATTAAACACTGATGTAATATATTAAAAGTACATATATTTCTTTATACACCTCCATAAAGCCCATTCTATAATTTTATATCAATGACATGATGAGTTTATGTTATCAATTATTATGGATGTTTAAATATAGATCAACTATTCTAAGGTCAAAGAACAGAGCCTGCTTGAAAACATAAGGATATTCTTACTGTGAAAGATCTCAAGTTTCTTGTTGTTTCTGCTGAAGTTTGAGGCTTGCTTTGAATATGCTCTAGCATTTTGGCAGAATTTCTTGGAGGCCTATGCTGATGGAGAGAAAATAGTTATTGAAGAAGACAAGTACGACTTATATTAGCTTTTGCTTATATTTGCTAACTGGTAGCAGTCCATGTTAGCTTTCACCTGGAGATCAATATGATTGGTAGAAGGCTGGCTTGCTGCTGGCTGAGTTTAAGAGACCTATAAGCTCCACATCTCTGCAATGAATAATCCACATTCCTTCTGCTATGAATAATGGTGTGCTGAATGTCACAGCTGGTCTCTCTCATCTACAACTCCCACAGATCCCAACCCTTCCAGCCACAATTTTTTTTTTTTTTTTTTTTACCAGCAAAGTTTACTAACACAAACAAATGGACTGCCCTATCTACCATTCAGTAAATGAAATTGAAAACCTATAGTAGGGGTGAACTCAACTACCCATTAATGCCCTACGAGTCATACATCAGCTAGAGTGTGTTGAAAGGTAACAGTTCCTTCTTACACCTAATTGGTTGGCACTGTCCACTATCTCCATTTCCAGATACATCACAGACACGTGTGCATTGCTTCAACTTACTAGCTTTTATACCACTTCGTCCAAGAGTATGCTGCCACATTGTACCACCAAATGGAATCAACAACAGACAGTTCAAAGTGTCCTTGTTAAAATCAAAGGCTAGATTCATTTTCATGTGTTTTCACTCCAGTGCTTGATTAGAATTCAGTGGGCTATTTTACTTTTATGGCTAGTCTCCCCACAGATATTCCATCCTATTGTAGTTTCCCAAGTTCGGACAACTTGATGGAATGGACCACAGCGTCTTTGAGAGATCAAATAACAGTGACTTCAACTCAGCAAGCATGAAACAGTGTTTGCGACCATCTCCTCTCCTCATTCCATCCAGACAGCCTAAGACTAGACACTCTGATTTACATCCTCCACTACATTATTTTGAGCCCTTCAAATAGCTTAAGTGAGGTAAATTGCCTAAATTGTAATCAAGTATGTACACCTTAGGTGAATCGTAACAAAATTTAAGCTAGAATTTACCAAGATTATAAAAATATTCACTAACAGAACATGCATCTAAATATAATAATATATTTGACTCCAAAAACATATATATAATAGGTAGGGAAAAGATAAGGAGAAAATTAAAGAAAACATTCACATACATAAAAATGGGAAAAGTCAATAAATTAAGAACAATAAATTGAATATTTACAAAAGATGTTCCAAGACTGCTGTGAGATCAATAAATCCTTCACTCTAATATTTTATTTTAATGTATTTCTGAAAACTAACAGTTTTTTTTATTTTATTTTATATTATACTTAATTAATCTGAAAATATAAAACTTTCTCTTGGGTAATTAATATCTGATGAATACAAACAACAATCCTATGTAAATCATTGGTAACTTCCTTCCACAGTTTTTTTCTAACTTTGATGTAGCTTTCATAGTGGAAGGTTTACGAAAATAAATAGTGATCCTAGTTAAAACTCCTGGAGAGGCATCTATACATGTGAAACTAGATAAAAAACAAAATAGTTTTTAAAGTTATCACTATTATTTCTTTCTTGACTTTTCACCTTTAGCAATTATTTATGAAACATAAAGTCACTTGTTGGAAATTGGTTATTCATGGTAGACAAAACCCAAAATATAATCTGAAAAAAACTGAATCTTTTAAGTAAAATTTGAAAAATCAACTTATTCTTTTAAAAAATTTGTTTTTGTAGATACTCCTTAACTCAGCTTACACATTACAATAATTCAATTCTAAAAAATGCAAGCAGTGGCATTCAATTTTTTAATTCTCTTAGGTAGAACATTATTTCATTTAAACACCTCACATCAATCATATAATAATTATCAGATTTAATAAGCATGGTGGACTAATCAATCAGCCTTAATGATTGGATTTAATGGCTTGAAAAATAAAGAAAAAAATAGAAGCTTAATATCCTTGAAAAATCTGCTAAAAAGTTATCAGCTACAGCCCATTTCACAAAGATAAATTAAGTTCTAGTTTGTTTCAGCAGCAGTGAAGTCTGCTGGTTTAGAAGATTTGTTTTTAAATTCCAATCGATCAGTTAGTAAATTCCTAACATTTAGATAGAATTTTGTCATATACTTTTTAACAAATCAGGTGAAATTACCAGTAATAGTTAGAGGACTATCTGAAATCTGATCACAGGTAAGGAACAAAATATCCTGTGGGTTTTAAGAGAACAATGACGGTGAATGACAGTCAGATGAAACTGACTACTTTATTTCATCCCTGAATTATTCACATAACACAAATTGTGGATTATAAGAATATATAATTTTAAGGAAGAAAAAATTTACTAAGACAAACTTCCTTATGAAAAAATTATGGTTATCATAGCAAATATGAAATATTCTGGAAAAAAAATTAATTAAAAAAACTTAAAATTTCGTCAAATTAAGAATTTGCAAAAATATTTTAACAACTAATATTTAAAGTCTGTTCCATACAAACTGCATAAAATAAGATTTTACATGTTTTATTAACTGTAGATGTAAGACTAAATGCTTAATTTAATCTTATAAGCCAAAAATAAAAATGAAAAATCAGCTTGCTTAGGATCAATAAGAAAAGCAAGGCTGAGCCATTCCTCCAATTTTTTTATTGGTTTTTCCAATATGAATGAGATAAATATTATGAATACTGGGTCATAAGTGACAAATACCATTTTTAAAAGTATATAAGAAATATATTAGTATGGATAAACAGTACAATAACTTTCTTTTATTGTATGCGAATTAAAGTATTCTGTCTTACAACAAGCTAAAATGTCTGAACTTCTTTGTTTTAGACTATATCTATACATACTTTTTGTAATCAAAGTTGCTACCAAAAGTTGAAATGTGATTAGTACTTCATAGATCACATTGATAATTGGTGTGTAACATCCACAAGTTATCAAATTTACTTCATTATGCTTTTCATCCCATTTGAAAAGAATTTTTCAAGTCCCTCCTCTATACCCATAAATAATAAAATAAAAATAATAAAACCCATAATTTTTACTGTAATTTCTTTTTTTAACATGAGTTCAATTAATTCTTCTTTTTATATGATACAATTTATCTACCAAAGGAGGTGTCCCATTTTCCTATTATTATTTATAATAGTTTTGTAAACCCAATTTAAAATTTTTTCAAATAATGATTTTCGTTGTGGTATTTAGGAAAAAATGAGAGTCTAACAAATAGCCGACAATGTTAGCTCCTTCGAGTACAAGACGATATATTTGACTTACTTGGGGGTCTCGGAGTAAAGTGCGGGGACTAGAAGAGATTATCTAGCTAGCCTTGGTGGTGAAGTGGCCAGCATACTTGCCCAGAAAGCAGGAGACCCGGCTTCGAGTCCTAGATGAGGTAGCAAGATTTTTTTTATTCTAACTTCCTTGTATTTCTTGTATCTAATTAAAACTTTTTTAGCACATTTGGATATACTGATCCTGCAATATTCAGAGACTTACCCTCTATATAAATAGATAAATTTAATTTAAATGTTTCAGCGGTATTCCAATAATTATTAATTACATAAATTTTGACACAACCTAATTTCCTCCTCATTAGTGCCTCAAATTCCTACTGAAACCTTCTGGTTTTCATTAATACAATATTTTATTGATATTGATTGGACATAGAATGGAATTCCATAAAAATATTTCCATAATCAACAGTGCTGAATTGCAGGGATGCACCTAGATTGGTCTATCTAGATAGATAGATACATAAATATGTATATTAAATTATCCATTTTGTTAATTTTTAATGTTGTTTAATCAATTATTTTTATTTTTTGGAATAATAAATAAAAATTTAAATTACTGAAGCTTAAATAGTTCGAGACAAAAATGCATTAGACATATTTCTAAAATATAGTTTTTTAAATTATTCTATTTATATTATCTAGAATAATAATTTAAAAAGTTTTAATGGTATAGAAATTTTAAAAGTGAACATAATTATGATTTTTAGCTATTTGAATTATTACAGAGGGTTTTTTATTTTGTGTGATATTTTCTTTCTTTCTAAATCACTGCAGTTTCTAAATTCAATAAAGGTTGATTACACGTATATTATGTCTGATAAGGAAACAGACTGGCCTGCAAAATATTGTTTACCTGCTATGTAGTTTAATAAAAGCAGCCTTTTCCTAGGTTTTTTCTTTTTCATATGAATTGAGGGTAAACAGAGTTCTACTGGAAGTTTATAAAAAGAGAGGATATGGAAAAGAAAAATATGGTGTTCATAATTTGGTATATTCTGTGGAAGACCAGATTAATGCCTCACAACTATGTTTTTGAAAATAAACCGTAAACGTTGGAAGACTTTTTTTTTTACATAATCAGAATTCTCCAATATCTTGCATATAGGCCCACTTAAAACGTTCAGGAGATAAATTTGATCAGAGACACAGAATTATATTTAAACTATCTATACACTTTTTTATTTATATTATATTTTTTTATAATCTTTCTTTCACAAAAATTGTGATTGATGTTCTGAAGAAAATTATGCAGAATTTGAGCATTTAAAGAATGTCAGCTTATCCCACAGAGAGTGGTGAAAAATAAACGATGAAAAAAAGGCATAGTTGAAATTGACAAGAAACTTTTACATTTNTATATTTCATAATATAAAAAACAAAAACAAAATAAAACATTAATTTTAAGAACTCCTTAAGCTGAGGTTTATAATAATAATTGGTGAGTATAAACCATAAATCCAAGTCCTAGGGTAACATATGGGAACCATTAGGGTCTTGCAATCCTGGTGCTATGGTTCAAATCCTGCACTGGGCAAGCTGTTATCGATAAAAAAAGAGACTTATCCTGAACCATGGATGTTTAGAATGAGATGGCAACCTGCACGTAGTCCCTCCCTCTATGACCCTAAGCAATTGAAAGGAAGGCAAACACCTATTTTAAAAAAATATGCAATTTAATATGGATAAAAGGTCTATATACGTCTATATATGTCTGTGTATAAACACATATCAGAAGCCTGAATGTTTTATTATTTACTGAAATTAACATATAAGATAGATTATTTGACATTGAGGGAGAAAGCAATTAAATAATTTTCTGGTAATTTCAAGGTTTTTCAATTATCAGACATTCACTATAATAAAATTCACTGCAATAAATGTCCTTTTACCCCCCCCCCCCTTCACGGCAACCACATGGGTCATGGAGGGAAAGGCTATCTACTAGGGAAAGGCTAGCTTATATTTCTTGAGACTGCTCAGGGCAGAACTTTATCGAGCAATAAAAGCTCCAGAGTATTATTGCTCGATAAAGTTTAAGAGATCTCTTTAGCTCAGAAGACCCAGAGAGATCTCAGCAAATCCAGCTCGCCAATACCTGTTACAATAAAACTGATTTTTGGCTAGTAAATCCTTCATAATTCTGAGGTCAACCATGTAGATGTAAACATCTAAATAAGTGTTTATTAGTTATTAGTAAGTTATATAAGTGTTTATTTTGCTAATTAAAATTTATCCTTAATAGATAGTTATGTAACAATCACAAGAAAATTATTTTATAAGCAACATCAACTGCTAGAAAAAAAAAACTTTATTATTTAGTTGTAGCAGGATAGCAGGAGATCCAGGTTCAATTCCTGGCTGGGACAGATAGATTTTTTTTATTCTATTCTCTCTCATAAATTGTTTATTATTTAGTTTATAAAATTCTATCCTGGGGTTAATTTAAGGTTTGTTAGTCAAAACGTGAACTTTTTACAATTTATGTCTAGATATTTAAAAAAAATACTGATATAAAATTATTAATGAATTTGATTTTTTATTAACACATATAAAATAACTTATTCCAAATAAATTCAGGAGTTTGATCAGGAGGAGAAACATATCTACTAAAGTAATTTTATATTAATATTTAAAATATCAATGAGCTGTGAAAACAAAGAGATACTAGCCCCTTAAAAGAACAAAGACAAATAAAACAACTACATAATCTTAAACTTATTTTGAACAATATTATTAACAGCATTAAAAAATGGTGTCAGCCATTTACAGAGAGTAGCTAGATCTGAGTTCTCAAGCTTCCTAATAATTATGGGAATAATGAGTGGTTATTGTTGGATATATTGGAAATTTTACTTATTAGCAAATTTTTTTCTAAAACTTTTGTTTACAAGAATCTTTGAGGTAGAAGCTTTCATACTTAACAATTTATTGAGTAAGTTGAATTTTCTATAAATAGAGGGGACGTACATTACAGGAGCTTGTCCTGTCCTCACTGCTTCAGGCTCTTAGGTGGGAACGTTAAGAGCCAAGCCCCGACAGTCCGCTACTCTCTGCAGGAGGAGTAGCTGGGGGCTACCAACTCTGACTCTAAGTGTGAAAGAGCAAGGTTTATAGTAGACTATACTCCTACACTGTCGTGGCATATTATTAAGGAGATGAAAATATGTCATCAAAATCAAATAGCGCAGAAGACATTGTACTCCAATTATTGTCAGTCACTATTCAAATGGAGACAATTCCTTTGCCTCCGGAAGGAAGAAAAAGAGATTAATCAAAAAAACTCTTAAAAAATGCCCTAAGAAAAGGCTGCTAAATAAAAATCACATCCAATGAAGATGGTGCTAAATTTATTACTCCACGTGATTCAATGCAGCAAACTGAGCACACTTCTAGAAAGGCTAACACTAACTCAGAGCCAAAGCCTTCTCCAATTCACAAAAGAAATGTCACGGCTTAAAAAATACTCCAAAATATTATAGCTGGTTAAGACAAATTTATAAATAGATTACGACTAAACAAAACCATCATCAACAGAATTGAAGAGAAACATATAGACAAATTTTCAAATATTTAAACTAAACAAATTACAATTTTATTATAAACTCAAGGAGAATAAAGTTTTCCAAGTTTTTATAAGAAACTTGCTCTATTCAACAACTTCTTAATATATTATAAACTCCTTAAAAGTGAAAGGCAATAATGTGAAAAAAGTACATAATTTGAAACACCTTACACTAAATTGCCACTTTTATTGTTTTTTGCAGAGCTAGCAAAATAGATAAAAAGTAAAGAATGATGAAAGAAAAATTTCAGTATGATCTATGATAAAGGAAAAGAATCTAGACAAAATAAGAACAATCCTCAATGCCACACATGGAGTATGGGCCTTCATTTACCAAAGAGTGAAAAAACAATAAGTGAGTGAAATGTGGTGAAAATCTTCCATGATTGCAAGCAGACCAACTTGGCTTCAGCACAGTGTGCCAACTGTGACAGAAACCATTCAGCTTTTTAAAAGGGTTGCCCAGTCCACAAGGCAAAGGGAAGGAAGTTAAACTACCCTCAATGATCTTACCTTACTAGTTCTGGTGTCACTTCACTATCCACAGTCAGGGAAATACTCTCCCTTCAGTACCAGAGAAAAACTTATACTGGGTTAGGTGACTCCAAAAGTGATTGAAAATGAAGCAGAGAAACAACCTCTTTTGAGATCAGATGAAAAGAAAAAAATACATTAAAAAAAAAAAGAAAGAATTTGAGATAACATTAAAAACTAGGAGTTAAAACTGATTTTTTTTAAATAGTAGGTTTCTCAAGAATAAAATTTAAAAGGGCATAAAATAGGAATTTATTTTCATAGAACAAAACATCTTTTTTTTTATAACGGCGTGTCAACCAATAAGTCATTAACACCAAACAAAACATCTCTGTTGAAACCGTGATATCAATGTGTTCACAAATTTGGATTAATGATAAGCTGATCATTTAGTTTCTAATTTACTATGGGAAATTACATAGTTTAATGATTAGCTAATGATTTGGTTTTTAACTGATAATTTTGTTTTATTTGTATTATTTAAATTTACTGTTAAGCTAATTCGCTACATAATTTCAGAGTCTCTGGTAATTTATCACTAACTTTAATAAAAAAAACAATTGCAATGTTTTATAATTACAAGAAAAGAGTCCTCACAAACAAAAATCAACAGAGCAATTAGATATTGGTTAGCTAATTATTTTTATCTAACTGTACAGCTGATAAATACATATACACATGAATAAGTAGGACACGTTTGAAACAACTGAGTAAGGCAATGGGAGTTTGAATCAAAAGCTAGTATTTTTATCACTTCGACAAATCTCATTAATATAGAAGAAAAAATGATTAATGGAAAATATCTTGAATCTAGCATTAGTTAAAGAGGTAGAATAGCATACTTAAGTACCAGTGAAAAGTCAATCAGAATCCATAATACACCTGCTAAAATAATTTGTTAAAATTTTATTTGTAATTTTAGTGGACATGTTTTTATACTGAGAAACTGAGTTAGTTATAATTTAAATAATAGGATATTTGGAAGTAAAAAATGAATACAAGTGGAATATATTTTCTACTTCTATTCTCAAAGATCAGATCAATCATCCAAGAGATTTATTTTTAACTAAGTAGTTTAGTTCTGCACTCTGAGATGTGACCTTAAATCTCCCTCAGATATATCTCCAGACATCACTCTTGCTCTGATGATGACTTTCAAGTTAAGTCGAAATGTCAGCAATAATAAAATAATTACCCGACGATTTTGGAGTATTTTATTTATTATTTCTGATACTGGTCGAAATCCTGACTAATTTCTCCAGCATAATACTTGACAGCCAATGAAACTCCAACCATTATTAAATATAGCTGAATATTATATAATATATGAAATATATTAATATAAAATAGTTATTTATTTTATTGTAATTAGCCTCTGTTATAATTTGAATTGGTCAGTGTTACAGACTGAAATATAAAATAAATCATAATCAAAATTTAATAAAAGAAAAAGCCTAATCATGCTTTTTCAAAAGGGTCATGCAACACACTCAAGGTTTAATACAGCTGTAATAAAATGAAGGGTTATAACACAACACATAGTGAGGTGTACTCACTCTTGTTATTGATTCCTAGAAGCATTCAGAAATAAAGAAGTATTATGTGGACATAATAAATTTAAAATCACAAAACAAGTTTAAACAAAAGAAAAATAAAACAAATCATCCAAAAATACAATTAAAGAAACATATACCTGGAGAATGCCCACAGTACCAGATATCTCTCCATGAATAAAATAAATCTAAAAATTTTTTCAAAATTAACATATTTTTTAAAAAGCATTTAAAATTATTTCTGAAGATTATAACTGAAATTAATACAAAAGATAAAGTCACTATTTTATGGAAAAATTTTTGATTATAATAAAAATACTTCCGGGTATTTAACAATTAGCCAATGAAGGATACTATGAAAGGACATAATTCTTTATTTAGTCAGTTAGGACCTCACTGAGCTTCTTGACACAATTTTTGTACGTAAGTGTTTGTGTGTGAAAAGTACATATTTTTCCAATTTATATTATGGAATATTTTTGATATTTTCTTTGAGTTTCTGCGGTGCTAAT
>KZ806933.1:405440-440704 GCA_000696205.2 Oncopeltus fasciatus | reverse complement strand
AATGTCAGCTTCCTTGAGTACAAGACGAAGTTCTCGCCTTTCTTGTAGGGTAGATTCTCGCTAGGTAGAGGGAATTGAATAAGACAACTAACAAGTCCTGGTAGTATAACTGGAAAGTACACCGGCCCGGATAGCAGGAGATCCAGGTTCGATTCCTGGCTGGGACAGATAGTTTTTTATTTTCTATTCCCTCTCAATAATTGTTTGTTATTTTTGAATGTTTTCCCATAATGGAAAATCTTGACTCCTAAAGCACGTCCTAATGCTTCAATGACTGAAGTTAAAAAAAAAGTACTTTAACAAAGCAATTATGTCATTACTCCAACACTAACTCACTCAGCTTAATTTTGTAAGTAGCTTGCCCATAAACTAAAGAGATGATAACCTTTAATCCAATCTTTCGTTTAACTTGACCATTTAGTTTAAAAAATAGTGTTTGTCTTGCTTCATTTGTGGATCTAGGAGTTCTTATTTTATCGAACCATTGATATTCAGGATCATCTGCAAAAACTAGTTCCTCAACAAATCCATGAACTGCTTTTAATTGGTATCCTTCAGGTATCATTGAACCTGTGAAATAAATAATTCCAAGAATTTGAACAAGGAATAAACCTTAAAATATTAGAACAAAATAATATACTACTAAATGTTGAATAATTAACTTATTTCTAACTTAAAACCTACATAAAACACATGATCGAAGAAATATAAAATATATAAAAACCTGGAAATAGAATATGAATTAGCAATTTTTTTATAAATTAATTTTGGTGATGAAAGAAAGCAGCTAATATTTAAAAAAATTCAGATTTTACAGAAATTTGGGAGATTTATCTATCATTTATTACTAAGAATTCTGGGAATTTGTCTTTACTAATAATGCAATGAAGGAAAAAAATACCAATGAAGACTGATAAAAAAGCAATGAAAAAGAAAATGTAAGAAACAAAGATAAAAGTAATCATGAAGCTCTTAAAAATGAACATTACTCAGCTTGCACTGCATAACTATGTCTTCGAAGATGCCACCTCTGGCTCGCAAGCACATCTGCATTCATGAATAAAGGTTATCAACTACTTTCTAATGGAGAGTTTTTTGACCGTAGATATTATTATTAGATGATTTTAGTTGGGGTCCGGTCAAGGTAGATCCAAAAAAAAAAAAAAATTTAAAAAAAAGTGTGTTTTTTTAAAAGATTATCTGCCAACGTTTCGGCTTACATTGTAAGCTATCTTCAGGGCTGTAGAAATACAATGTCATGAGAATACAATAATAATTTACAATATTATAATATAGAATTGCCATAATGTAATGTGATATCAAAAGTATGAATGTAGAAAGATATGTAAGATAATTTAAAAACATGCAGACACCAACCTATTAAAAAAATTAAAACAGTAATTGACCACACCTGCCTATCATGAAGACAAGAGAGGGCGTCCTGTCCTTAAGTTCACATTTCCATGACTGAGTGGAAAATATAATTTTTGAAAAAAGACACCGTGGGTGGCGGAAGTGTGGTGGGGGAAGGTAAGAGGCTGAAGGTACAAAGGGAGAGCGGCCTGTTTCAAAAGGGGGCAATAAAAAGGACCAAAGAAAAAAGGAAGGGTTTTATTTATAATAAGAATAAATAACTTTGGAACTGGGAAAAATGTTTGACAGGTTTATTTTGAAGGAGGGCTTATGGTTTTTAGAATGTTGAAAATGTTTGAATAAGTTGAAGAAATTTGTTCTATGTCCGTTCTGTCGTTAACTGGATTGTATTGTAAGTTAATGTGAATGGTTTCAGATAAAAGGCGTTTGTGTTCATAGGGTTCAGTGGAAAGAATGGTTATGTTCTCTTAGTCAAATGTGTGTTCTTCATGAAAAACATGTTTAGTGAGGGCAGTTTTTATTAGTTTTTTCTTTGTCATTTTTATGGTTATTGATTCTATTTTATTTGTCTAAGTTAAGACCCTTGCAATTAGTAGTGGAACAGGGAATTTTGTAGACAACATTAGTTCTGTTAGAAAGGGGATGGGGTCTTTAAGGATGGTGTAAATAGATTTTAGTTTGTTGTTGGAGGAAAAAGAAATCTTAAGTTTAGGGAAAGTTTTTCTGAGAGATTTCTTAATGTTTCCAAAATAATTGTTTTATTTCATTTATCGGCATTAAATGAGTAATTATGGACAGAAATGAGTATAATAACAAAATGCTCAATTTACTTTCAGACAAAACCACATACACAACAACA
The DNA here is from genome assembly GCA_000696205.2 of Oncopeltus fasciatus. Taxonomy (NCBI): domain Eukaryota; kingdom Metazoa; phylum Arthropoda; class Insecta; order Hemiptera; family Lygaeidae; genus Oncopeltus; species Oncopeltus fasciatus. The sequence continues at coordinate 438,471 of KZ806933.1, read as the reverse complement.
GAGACCCTATACCAACACTCATTAAAAACCTCAATAACCGGATTAGAAAACTTCGTGATGCAACACACATAGATAAATATAAATACTATAACCTTATTTCATATAATTCGCTAGCACATAGGGGTTATCCCAAACCAAAATTCACAAACCAGATAATCCCTCCGCCCCATTGTCTCCAATATAAACTCTTCCGCATCTAAGCTCAGTAAATTTCTCCTTCCATCCTTACAGATTCTTAGCCGACAAAACCAATATGACATAAAAGACTCATTTGACTTTTAAACACAGCTGGAATCTTTAATTATCCCTAAAGGATACATTCTTTGCTCCTTAGACACCGAATCCCTCTTCACTAATATACCTATAGACAAAGCCCTTCAAATTATTGATAAACATTGGAATAAAATCCAAGACCATACTACACTCTCCCGGTCCACATACCTTGAGTCCCTTTCCCTTTGCTGTACGTCCGGCTATCTCCTTTACTAAGGTAAATACTACAACCAGATTAACGGTCTGGCTATGGGAAATAACCTTGCTCCTGACATTGCAAACATCACTCTCAATGAACCCCTAGACTCCATCCTTCCACCCTTTCACAACAACATTTTCTTCCTTAAAAAATATGTTGTCAACCTCTTTCCCATTCTCAATCCAGAAAAAATCACCCAGATCCTTACTGTATTTAACTCATACCACCCTCATCTAAAATTTACCATTGAAATGGAATCTGATTATTAACTCCCCTTCCTTGACACCCTTATTATCCATAACGCCAATGGCTCTATCTCCACTGACGTTGGTATACCAAGCACACGTACTCAGGTCGTCTCCTCCACTTCGACTCTTCTCACCCTCATCATAAAAAAATTAATGAGCCAAAAACCTCATCTACTGATCACTCACACTCTCTGACAAGACATTCCACAGCAGAAATATTAAACGTGTAACTGACATCCTCCTTTCCAATGGTTTTCCTGCTCACACCATTAAAAAACTTGTAAAATAATTTTTTATTTCCACTTCTCCAACTATCCCCTCTTTAATTGTTTATTATTTATTTATATGTTTATTATTTAGACATGTTTCTATATTATTTTGTATGTTTCTCTTTCATATTCAGCCCTGAGCGTTGGCTAAAATAAAAACTATTTTGGTTACAAATTAGTTTTTAATTGTTCGACTACCATGACCGAATTCCCGACAATCCTCTCTTCATAAAATAATATATGTTTTCTTAATAATATAAATGGATCATATCCCCTGATATTCAGAATATATATGATCTATGATGATTATATACATACGTGTGTGTGTAATTATCATGCATAAGTATTTTGGCCACAGTTTATGGACTGTGACAGGCGGTTTAACCATAGCCAAATCTTTGTTGCTAGTTGTTAAATTAACTTATATGTTAAATGTGAATAAAGATTATTATCTATCTATCATTTTGGCATTGTCACTTTAAAAACAGCAAAACAAAAAATTACCATTTACCTCTAAATAAAAATTTTAAATTTACTGTCTATTCAAATCACTATAATGTTAAAGACTGGGAAAGCACATAATAAGAGGGCCAAACCTGTACAGGAAGTGTCCAATTGAAGCTAGCCAACTATACTTAAAAGAGGAGACTACATTTACCCAGAAAACGCGATTCATCTAGGTCCGTCTAGAAAGTTCAATAATTATAAAAGTGGCCAGCCCTTGAGTTAGTGTCAGATTCTGTCTCAGATTGCGTGTCTCAGACTATCAGGCTGGTCGTTACCTTTGCAGTGCCGTGACAGTGAAATGTTAAGTGACAGAACTAGTAAGTGCAGACAATATAGTAAGTTGTTTTGTGGCCTCTTTGTAATTTATCTTCTCCATTTATTTCTTAGTATAAGGGCAGTAGATTTAATTTCTACCAGTAATAAGTAGATATACTTATTTGTTGTAATAAATTAACTTCAACTTATATCTGTATTTAATTATACCTCTCTGAAAGCTTAATAAATTAACAAATACTTATCATTTATTTAGACAGAACACACTTAAAATAAAATTTGAAGTGATTTGTATTTAAAAAATGTTTTATGTTATATTATAAAACAAAAAAATGTTAAATCAAGAAACAAAGAAATATCTAAATTGAGATAATTTTCTTAAAATTAGGGAAATGAAAATTTATTTATTTTTTCAAACATCCAAAATCAGAACAACATTTCAATGGCTTATTAGGGAGAGTCAAAAATTTGTTTATGGAAATCTATAATGAAAAATTATGGAAATCTATCTTAGTATTGTATCTCTTATTGTTCAAAGCATAAACTTACTTGAAAAAAAATGTATTCCACAAGATGACTGTCTATAACGATTAATATCTTCAAAGAGGTCTAACTTCACAATAACGTTTACCTCTCCCCTGATTCCATGCATTGTGTCATAAACAGGAAGCCAGCCACTAATAGTGAGCCCTTAGAACAAAATAGTATACTGAACTTTCATTTCATTTGTGTGTATTAAATATAAAAGTAATTGTGCAATTGATAACATAATTAATATTATTTGAAAGAGACAAAATGTATAGAATCAAAAAAAGTAGAGTTAATAGAAATTAGAATAACAGAATAGTTTTGGCTCAGAGGTAATATAGATTAAAAAAAAAGAAATATTTCTTTTGATTATAATAATAGAGATATGGATCACTCACTGAATAGAATAACTCCTCCAGTTCATTAAAATTAACTACAATCATAACTATAATGGGAAGAAATCAATTTATTTTATGCACTTCTTACATAGTGAACTTCACTGAAAATGAAACCACCCTATGAAAAGGGGACAATAAAATCATGACAAATGAATAGAACTCTTAATTAGTTTTATTTTCACTTGTGGATTTTAAAGGAGAAAGTATAGAAAGAAAAATTGTGCTTCAGAACACTAGAAGTAAAAGAGCTCCCTGTAATATGTACTAGCTTTATGCCGAAGTTTCAGAGACATAATTAAAAACTGGGCAGACTAGGGTCTTACATACATTAGTCTATACCTACAATAGGACATCAAGAAAGTTAAAACAAATATGCAGAGACATCAGACAAAAAATCCAACTTTTTCTCCTGGTACCTGGTACTTATACCTGCTGGATATAAAGATAAAGATAATAAAATCGAAGGCCTTGAGTAGGAAAAATAATCACTATCAACTTCAGAAACAATGGAGTATGCATATATTAAACTGAACAACAAGAGGAGAAGTAACTTGATATTCCAAAAATAGAGAAATCAGTTCATTTGAACAGTTAGATGTCTCAATATATACCCTCTGTTTAAAGAGATATCGCCATGTGGGAAGCTGCTGGAACTAATCTACTTTGGTGGCCACTTCTGGAACCACTAAAAAATGTAAACTAAATATATTCATACAGGGTAAAGATACTCCCTATGTGGAATCTACTCCCTATAATTTGCTACTTTTTCATTGACAACATAATGGCAAGCTAGTCATTCAAGTACCCTTGTACTCTGTGTGCTGGGCCACAGGAGGAAAATAGAGGAATATACTAGTCATTCTAATTCAACCCATGTAATGAATAAATCATACATGTATGCCTGTTGCTATAGAACAGTTCTTATACTCTCTTCAGCAAGACAAATCCTTATAGTCAACCTCAAGACGAAACATCATCTGCAGCCTTCAACATTATCTTCAGTCTCCAAATTAACTCATTCTACTCAGTTTGGACCCAAAGCTCTCCAGATTAAGAGCATATTTATTACATTATATTTTGTTTTATTTTTTACATTCATTCAGAGGTTTCCTTTCACTTTTCCATATATTTGTACAATTTTTTGTCAATTCAATGGACCTCTAAATTTTATCAATAAATTTTATTTCATTAAATGTACCAACCCATCTTAATTCTGGTCAAGCACACATCTTCTCACATTAACACCAATTAGTTAATTTTCCAACTTAATGTGAAAGTATGCTTGACCCTAGACATAGTCAATGGACTGAATTATAAAATAGAAAAATAATATATTAATAATAAAATTTTATCCCTGATTAAAAGGAATTTGCTATGCTAAACACATACTTGAAGCAAGGAGAAGGAAAATAAGAGATAAAATTGAGAGTTGTGGAGTTACAACAAGAGATAAAAGCTAAAAATGTGGAAATAAGGATTAGGTATAATTTGATATAACATGAGGGATAGAGATGAGAGGATCTTGATAGAGTATCACAAGAATGAAAGGAAGAAAAACTAATTTTTATAAAACTGTTCAAAAGGCTATTATGATCCTCAAGCTTTCCAGAGAGGTATGGGGGATACCAAGCACAAATAATAAAACTGAGGAAAGACAAGGGAAGAAATCAACAACTGACAAGTATGAGAAGGTGAATAGAATAATTAAAAAATCAATTACAAGATCAAGGGTGAAACTGAGGTTTTGAGGCAGTGTAGACACAATTGGATATTAATGGAATATACTATAAAGGTGGTATTATTAGTAAGTAAATTAAGGAGAAAAGCTGAGCCTATAACCACTACAATATTCAGTCACAGCCTGTTGTCCACCCATTCAGCATTGCAATCTAAATAAGCTTCGATAAATACAGCCACTTCATAGAGTTCAGAGGGTTGGAATGAAATATAGTTTAGGAGTAATGAATACATAGTAAGAATACCATATTACAGATGAAAGGCCAGGAAATGAAATAATAGAGGAAAAAGGTTGAAAATATAAAAGAGTCCTGGACCATATAACAGACCAAGGGAAGAAAGGAAGAGGGAGACTTATTGGACAGATATGCAAGTTGAGTGCTAATATTAGAATAATAATTATAGAATTATTAAACTAATAATCAATTAATAGAAGCATAGAATAGATGAACTGGAGTTTCATGACGACTAATGTGTTCACATTTTTGTTTTCATACATTTGTGTTCGAACATAAGTGTTCACATGTCGACTCCAATTCTGTTCATTATTTATGTTCTGGAGTGAAGAGGGAAGATAAGATAAAATACCTAATATTTCTCGAAGTAGGTATGACTCATCGGACTAATCTTAGATGCCCTAAAGGCCAAGAAAAAAGGAGAAGGGGATCATCGTATATGGGTCATCATAGGGTAAACTAGATGATCACCCAACTGTAGATTAAGAGTGGCATTGTACCACATAGAAGGGGCATGAAGTTCAGCACTCCAGAGGCAGAAAAAGAGTAGAGACAGGAATGAAACCCATAAGTACTTGGTGGATAATTGGAGGTATAGGCAACATCCTCAGTTGGGTGGAATCAAGTAGGTACCTAATTACCCACATTAGCAGGTAAACAAATAATATAAGAATTTATTCATATATTTAACAACAAAAAAGCGAAGGATGGAAAGTTAAATAAAAACTGAACAATCAGGTGTTTAAAAAAATAAACCAGTTAAGCCTGAGCTGTAAAATATTTGGATAATTTTCCCCATGATAAATATACAAGTATTAGGAACAAAATTTGTTCTAGCACTGAAAAACACACTCAACATATTGTCTGATAAAGAATCATACTTACAAGATATTGGGAATAGTATTGAACAGAATAATATTAGATTTCAGCTTTGAAATATACAAAATTTTTTAAATCACAAGAGAGCTTCACTCCTTAGGGAACAGGAGAAGTCTTCTAACTTTAGGGAAAAGGTTTTAACCCTCTAACAGTAAGGTTGGGGTTGGATCCGACCCCAGCAAGTCTGTTTAAATCTCTTTTTTTAGATTCGACAATGGATATCCAATTAGTGATCATGAAGAGTGAGGATAAAATAGAAAAAATGAACCACCTAATTTCAGATATTAAACATTTGATTATCAAGAAAGATCCTTCACCAGGAAGTACGAATTGTGTGAATAGTTCAATGGGACTATTATTCTAATAATATTATTTATTTATGCAAACATTTATTTATTTATTTTTTTTTTTAAATCAATGATTAATTTTAAATTAATTAAATTTTTGGCACTTTTAAAATTTTTATAAGTACACATATGACTGATAACAGACAATAATTAATGGTTTAAATTTAAATTTTGTAACCTTCTATTGTTGTATGATGTTATAGAAAGGCGCTGAGGAAGGATATAAATTTTTTAGATATGTTGGCAAAATTTAGTTAAAATTCCATATTATCTATGACAGAGAATCAAAGAAAATTAGTTATTAACATGATCACCAACAAAGCCCATATGAAATAATTTTTTGCTAGAATTAATTGTGAAAATTAAGACCTTCCTATCCTTTGATGTCTCAAGAAATAAAGAAATAGTTTTAAAAAATTACCTTTGACTTGAGAATTTGCATTATTAGATGGCTCATTAATAACCGTCATTGATGAAGGTAAAAGCAGAGGATGAAGATTCAAGTAAACTTTACCAATAGCATCATTAGCAGAATATGTATCATAATCCATAATCCTTATTTGTAATGGTTCATCTTGAAGCTCAGTATCATCCATCTGGGAACAAAATAAATTAAGACAATATTAAATAAAATGCAAATGAATTGCTGAGAGCTTTCAAAATTAGTAGTTCTATCTTTAGAGCTCAAATAACTTAGCTAATAATTTGGTGTAAATACCCTCCCCTCCCCCCCCNTAAAAACTTTTGGAGCTCCCCAATAACAAAATTTATAATAAAAATTTTAAAAATGAAAAAGAATGTCATTGCTCTACATTTCTCTACGAAAATAAATTTAACTCAAATGGTAAGTGGCTAAAATTAAATAATTTTGTTGTAACATCTAAAGGGTCAAATTTTCAAATGAAAATAAATTTTTCAAAGAAAAAATATCAGTTTTGAAGACTGATACTTTCACTATAAAACGGCCATGCCTAAGTCCTAAAGAGGAACTTTTTCTATAAATAGATTATTCTACGATTTCAGGTAATACCCAACTCCCACGAGTAAGATTTTCTTCATGCCAAATTGTGATTAATTAAAGCATTAAGAAAAACTGAAAATCAGTAATCATCTAAAAGTGATTGACAGATAATCTGATAGACACATGCACTTGAACATACACACACACCCCACCCTCACACACACACAAATTTTAGTGACTACCATTTTTGGGCCTAGAAGTTAAGATCAGAAATAATATTGAAAAATTTTTCATTAGGTCAGTCATGAGAATTATCTCAATTGTTACATTCCTTCTGCATTAGCTTTATTTAAAACATTTTTTTTTAACTCAAATTGTATACACATTACTTTTGTTAGATTCATTTTTACTACTTTTTAAAAAGTGAAATAATGAAATCTTTCTCTACAGCCAAGTTTTGTTGTAGTAAAATTCTAATATCCACTATATAAATACCCTCTTCACTATTAAATTAATAACAAAATCTTATATCAGTTTATTCTAATTGTATCATAATGTACAAAATAATTTATTAAATGGCTCTACTAAATAAATCCAGTGCTGAATACAATAAGGTTTATCCAAATAAAGTAACCTCTTGCATCATGTTCATCTTTTCCTTCTTTTTAAGGGTAGCAAAGGGGATTCTCCCCAGCAAAAGAAAACATCCACACACTATGAAAATAATGTAGAGAGGAAGATTAAATGTCGCAAATATTTAAGTGGGCCAAACATTGTTCAGATCCAATCTCCTTAACAACCCAAATATATTATACATATTATATTTTGAATGAAATATGGGAAAACTGCTGAGTTTAACCACAACTGCATTTGGACTTACTATAGTTTTTAGCAAGCAACCAATAAAATGCAGGAGCATACTGAACTGATCAATTTAAACAGAAACCATCAATCTACCTTTAGTTCTGGATTAATAATCAGTAATTATTATTTAAAATTTATCTATGCACTTCAATATTTGAAGAAATCAAGAAAAAATTGTTCAATAACTAATTACAAAAATATTCTACCTCAAACCTATACCAATCTGAATTCCATTGAGGGTTTAGAGTTTTTCTGCAGACGTCAGTTTTAAAAGTTACAGTTCCAAGCTTAATTTCAACAAATGCATCAGTAGTATCACTGCTCCTGTCCATTACAGGTAAGTTTCTACCAGCAATAATCTTAACTTTTAGCTTCCCAGGCATTGCTTATAGTGACCTAAAGATTGCTTTTATAGATTAATTCAAGAAGGATATTTTGTTCAACTCTGGACCTCAAAAGTATATCCAAAAATAACATGATTTAAGACATTAATAATTTTCATATCTGACATTCGTTCGTGAACGGCGGTTAAATGTGAATTTAAACATTGAGTATAACATATTTAGAGATATGAGTATTTCTAATAAACATTAATGTACTTGGCGCCGAAACTGATATCTATTCGTGACGTCGTTGTAACGTATCCTAGCAATTTGACTTTTTTTTTTTTTTTAGTGACCTGCTCATTCCATTCGTACACTTTATTACCACTTATACAAAAATCAAATCTGTGTATAATAATAAAAAAATCCAAAATATTTAACTACGTCTTAGGGACGTAGTGAAACAAGGGTAGTTTATAGGCGCCGTATAAACTGTTTTCCATAATGTTAAGTCTATAAGATTCTGAAGTCCTATCACAAAACCAAATTGACCTGAAGAATAGGTTCCAACCCTTTGGACTAACTAAGAGAATTTCTCTAGATGATAGGAATACTGGAGAAATTAAAGATAAAGAAGTGATTCACAGATGACTGTTAGAAAGTCATCAAGAATATAATAAAAGCAAATATCTTTAATTTAGTAAATAAATACCAAAAATCCTTTTAAAAATGACTGATGGACTGATGGACAGCAGCCATTGTAGAGAGAGGACGTGTTTTGTTAGCTCTCTGCAATTGTTTCTTTTGAAGTGATTAAAAGTGTTCAGTTGTTACCAAACTGGTCACAGTTAAAGATGTAGCCAGCCTGAAGACGTTGACAAAGTTTCGAGGAATTTCACCGAGGAACAAGCCCACAGCAAGTGAGTTAAATAATCATTTCTTTTTAGTAGCGAGGGGCATACAGGCAGACGTGCTTGGTTAGGCGCGTCCCCTCCAGCTCCCAGCCAGCCGGCTGATATCGGCCGGCTTACACTATCGGCTAAGCAGATTAAGTAATCTCTGCTTGGTCCCCCGGCTTAGCGATAAAGAGCAGTAAATATTTGCATTTACTGTTGTTTTTGTTTTTGTTTTTCTTATATTATATTTACGTAATGAGTGATGCTTACCATCACAAAAAAATAGCGAAGAAAGGAAAGCGCCCTCATACAGCGGGAGGCTCTCTAATGTCGCCCCCCAAAAACAAGCCCAAACAATAGAATAATAACAGAGTCACGAAGTCATCTTCAGCCACCAATATGAGTGAAAATACCGATGAGAATAGCCAACCCTCTAACATAAATAGACCTCCATCACCACCAACAATCCCACCCCCAGAAATCGCCCAGAATACAACACAACTAACAGAAACATCGCCATTTTTTACTGCGAACCCATTTAACGTTCTCTCTAATGAAGAGAACATGGAGACCACAGATACCCCACGAATACCAAAGCCCCCTCCAATATTTGTAAAAAACATAGCGAACTTCGGCCTGATGTGTAGACAGTTGGATGAGAAAGTAGGCCGAGGGAAATACTCATGTATCAGTCGAAAGACAGATACAAAAATAATCCCAGACTCATCAGATACGTACAGGGAGATAGTACGCTATCTGAAATCGGTAAGCGCCCAGTTCCATACTTACCAACTACAAGAAGAAAGGACTTTAAGAGTCGTCATTAGAAATCTCCACCACACAACACCGATCGAAGACATTAGGGAAGAACTAACTGACTTAGGGTTCGTAGTTAAAAATATTCTCAATGTATTAAGCCCTAGAAGAGAAAATGGCAAGGCACCACTACCGCTCTTTTTCGTAGACGTCGAAAAAACGCCCAATATTAAAGACATTTACAAAATTCCGGCACTATGCCGCACAATAATAAGGGTTGAAAAGCCCTACGTAAAAAGGGAAGTGGTTCAGTGCCATAACTGCCAGCAATTTGGGCATACAAAGTTTGGCTGTAACTACAGTCCTAGGTGCGTAAAATGTGGTGGCACACACCACAGTACTGACTGCCAAAAGAGGAGAGAGGAACCTGCAACCTGTGCCCTCTGCGGGAAAAGCCACCCTGCTAGCTACAGGGGCTGTGACATATACAAGAAGGTCAAGCAGAGGGTAATGAACCCTCAGGTGCCATCACAACAACCTCCAACCAGGAACCCACGCCCCACTTCAAGGACCATCCAGTCTGGAATCTCCTACAGAGCCGCACTAAGAGGACAGGGAGCTAACCCACAATCGACCAACCAGGAGCCACAACCTAGGCTGAGATCGTTGTCACGGGGCAGACACCAACCTCAGATTCAACAGCCACAGGCGGACCAACCCAGACAAGAAGCGCCTCTTCCTCAACGACAGCCACCCAGGAGAGAGCGACCTGCCATCTCCCATGTTCCTCCATCACCAACTTCCTTTGATCTCCAAGCCATGCTCCATTCCTTCTTCTCCGATTTCCGCGCCCTCCTCACCCCTCTTATAACCCTACTGACAACAGTACTGGATAAATTGACTTCCTCATCTATCTTAAAATGAGTCCTTCCAATTCTAATTCCTTCTCCGTCCTCCTTTGGAATGCTAACGGCATCCAAACACACACAAATGAACTCAAACTGACACTAGAAGATAAAGGTATAGATGTACTATTACTTACTGAAACACGACTAACTAAAAATAAGAAACTCTACATACCAGGCTACACAACTTACCGAACTGATCACCCAGACGGACGGGCTCATGGTGGAACAGCGCTCCTCATTCGCACTTTCCATACTCATCATTTGCTACCTTCCACTCCTACAGACTCCCTCCAATCCACTTCAGTGTCTATCCATACTACCACTTCTCCAATTACCCTTTCCGCAGTGTATTGTCCACCTAACAAACCTGTTACCTCAAGCCTATTCCAAGAGCACTTTAAATCCTTAGGTCCCCGTTTCCTCTCTGGCGGAGACTATAATGCGAAACACCTTCAGTGGGGCACGAGAGCGACCAACTCCCGTGGCCGTGCTCTGTATAATGTCATTTCCTCTCACAATTTCTCTACTTTATGTCCCTCCTCCCCCACCTACTGGCCCACTGATACTAACCGTCTTCCTGATATCCTGGATTTTTTCATTTGTAAAAATCTTATTCCTTTTCACCACTCCGTAACTACGTTAAATGATCTTTCCTCTGACCATAGCCCTGTACTCCTGACACTATCACTCACACCCATCCCTAGACAATTGCCACCATCACTAATAAATGGTCCCATTGACTGGCCATTTTTCAGAACTCTACTTGAAGAGTCACTTGACCTCGGAGTCTCCTTGAAAACTCCTGAAGAGCTGGATGATAGTGTCCAGTTCTTTACTGTCACTATTCAGCAGTGTCTCTGGGAGGCAAACTCAAAATCTAACTGCACCCAGTCCACTATATATTCACCAGAGCCCATCCCCGACTCAATTAAAAACCTTATACGGGCAAAGCGTAAAGCTCGAGCCCTGTTTCACAGGTTCAGGCATCCCTCAGATCGAAGGAAGTTCAACCAGCTATCCCGTCTCGTAAAACAAAAACTAGGTGATTTACGAAATAAGGCATTTAATGCCTACCTGTCAAGCCTCTCAGTAGGAGACAAATCCCTCTGGACTGCAACTCGCAGAATTCTGAAACACCATGAACCTTCCACCCCCTTGCGTCGAGAAGATGGCTCCTGGGCCTCTTCCGACAAAGACAAGGCCCAAATGTTTGCTCGACATCTAAGAGAAACATTTACTCCTCATCCAGATCCTAACAGTTTGTCCAATAATGCAGAGGTTGAGGATTCACTGGACACACCATTACCAATGTCCTTGCCGATTAGGGCAGTAACACCATCTGAGGTCAAGTATATTATTAACCATCTGCCTAAACGCAAAGCACCCGGCTATGATTTAATCACCGGATTAATACTTAGAAACCTACCCCAAAAAGCAATCATTTTCCTGACATACCTCTATAATAGTGTCCTTCGAACCACACACTTTCCACTTCTCTGGAAATTCTCTGAAATAATCCTGTTTCCCAAACCCGGTAAACCTGCTCACAATACATCATCCTATCGACCAATCAGCCTTCTTCCTTTAATGTCCAAGGTATTTGAGAAAGTTCTTCTAAAACGAATGATGCCTATCATAAATTCCTCAAATATCCTTCCCAATCATCAGTTTGGCTTCCGTTCCCAGCATTCTACCGTCCAGCAGGTGTTTCGCGTTGTAGACTACATTTCCTCTTCCCTTGAGCGAAAAGAATTCTGTCCTGGTGCATTCTTGGACGTCACTCAAGCATTTGACCGAGTATGGCATTCTGGACTATTATATAAGCTCAAGTCCATATTCCCAAGTACCATATATCTAATCCTTAAATCTTATCTCTCTAACCGATTCTTTAGGGTCCGGCAAGGATCAGATTACTCCGAACACTTCCCTGTGAAAGCGGGCGTTCCACAGGGCAGTGTGCTTGGACCTATCCTTTTCACCCTTTACACTGCGGACATCCCCACCCATCCTAATACCCTACTGGCCCTATTTGCAGATGACAAAGCGATCCTCACTTCCCATCCTGATCCTAAAACCGCTTCCAATATTCTACAAAACCACCTAGATGCCATTCAGCACTGGTGTAGCAAATGGAGAATTAAGATAAATGAGTCCAAATGCGTACAGGTAAATTTTCAACTAAGAAAAGATTCCCCCTCTAATGTCACATTTAATAGTATACCTATACCCCTCCTTGATTCAGTCCGTTACCTTGGGTTCCACCTTGACTCACGACTTAATTGGAGCCAACATATAAAAATCAAACGACAAGAACTCAACAGGCGCTACGGACTCTTATACAGACTAATAAACAGGCGTTCAAAGCTCACAACAGAGAATAAACTGACTCTATATAAAACACTAATACGACCGATCTGGACATACGGTGCAGAACTCTGGGGTGCCGCTAAGCCTTCCAACATCCAACGTATTCAATCCTTCCAATCCAAAATCCTAAGAGTTATTGCAAATGCTCCATACTACGTCTCGAACTCTACCCTACATCAAGATTATAATATCCCATTCGTCCAAGACTTCATCTCCACTCGCTTCAAGCTCCTCCACTGTAAACTCCAATTTCACCCTAATCCATATGCCCACTCCCTGTCATCGGACTCCAACCCCTATGATCCACCCCGACGACTAAAAAGAAGATGGCCCCGTGACCTCCTGGGGACATAATCTGTAAATAAATTGAGAGTGGTGTCATTGGTCACCTTCTCTCCTCATGTGATTGATATTGTATGTCTTTTTTTTCTCTCTAATTCATTGTGGTGATCAAATTACAAAATGTTTTAATTTAACAGAATGTAATAAATAAATAAAAATTAAAAAAAAAAAAAAAATGACTACTTCTACAAACCTACAAGTTCGTCAAGAAAATATTAATCAATTGTGTGATAAATATAAAATATGTTAATTTCCAATTGCGGAAAAAAAAAAAAAAAAAAAAAACTGAAATTTTGAAGTTTAACTATGTTCATTGCCACTTTCAAATTTTGTTCGTTACCTGGGGATTAATTAAAAGACAAGAACTAAATCGATTTAATCATTAAAATTTAGTTTTGAGAACTCCAATCTCACAATAGAAAACAAACTGACGCTCTGCAAGAGTTTATTACGACCAATCAAGACATACGGCGGAGAAATCATGGGTAACGCCGAACCTTCCAACATTTAGTCCTTTCAATCTAAAACCCTCAGAATAATCGCAAACGCTCCCTATTACGTATCCAGTTTCCCCTTCACTACGATTTTAATATCCTCTTTCTTGAAGACCTCATTTCCTCCTGCTTCCCTTTTTTCCATAGTCAAGTGCTATACCATCGTAATCCATTAGCGCAGACCCTGTCCTCCAGCTCCAACCCCTACAACATTTGACGTCGACTCAAACGAAGTTGACTTCGTGACCTCATGAAAACATAGTTCGTAATTAATTTGAGTATGTCACTTATCACGCACTCTTCTCTTAATATTATCTTTTTTTAAATATTTATATTTGCTCTTTACTATAATCAAACCACAAAATGTTTTAAATTAACAAAATGTAAAAAATAACTAAAAAGTAAAAAAAAAAGAAAAAAAAAAAAGTCATGTCACTAATAAACCTAACCATCATCGTGTTGGCTCTCAGAGTGTATCAGTAGAAGCTCCTCAGGATTTGTACGGACTGAGATATTTACTCAAATGGAAAGTTTCTTTGACTGTAGATATTATTATTAGACGATTTTAGTTGCGGTTCGGTCAAGGTAGATCCAAAAAAAAATACAAATTTTAAAAATGTGTATTTTTTAAAGTTATCTGCCAATGTTTCGGTTTACATTGTAAGCATTCTTCAGGGTTGCTAAAATACAATGCCATAAGAATAAAAATAAAAATTAAATGATTTACAATATTATAATATAGAATTGCCATAACTAAATGTAATGTGATATCAAAAGTATGAATATAGCAAAATGTGTATAAAAATTCGAAATGATAAAAACAAACGACTAAAAAAAAATTAATTAACCACACCTACTTATCATGAAAGCGAGAGGGGACGTCGTGTCCCTAAGTTCACATTTCCATGACTGAGAGGAACGGTTTTGAAAATTGTGCAATTTTTTTTTTTTTTTTAAGGACACCGTGGGTGGTGGAAGGGTGGGGGGTAAGAGGCGGTAATTACATAGGGAAAGCGGTCTGCTTCAAAAGGAGCAATAAAAAAAAAAAAAAAAAGGAAGGGTATTATTGGGAATAGGTAACTTTTGGAACAAGGAGAAATGTTTGACAGGTTTATTTTGAAGAAGGGCTAATGGTTTTTCAGAATGTTGAAAATGTTTGAATAAGTTGAAATAATTTGTTCTATGTCGATTCTGTCGTTAACTGGATTATGTTGTAGGTGTGAACGGTTTCAGATAAAATACGTTTGTGTTCATAGGGTTCAGTGGAAAGAATGGTTATATTTTCGAAGTCAAATGTAGGTTCTTCATGGTATTAGGGTTCACCCATTCCTCTATCGCACATTCACACTTAGGTTTACGGGCGTTCATAGCCTCACCAGTGAACTTTTTTAATTTTTTTAGATTTTCTAGTTTTTAATTAATATTTATTTTTCAATATCAAATTAAAGCATGCTACTATTTAACCGTTCCACCAGAGCATTAGCTTTGTACAAAGAACATTTTTCTTCCAGGTTTCCATTATGAAATAAACTCCATCTTCTAGAAAAAGAACATATTAATTCACTTAATTTTGGGTACCTGAGGTCTTCCATATTATTAAGGTCTGTTTTATACATTCCCCTTTTACCCTTTTACATAAATTGTATGAAATATTTTCCCTAAATTACTTATTATGTACGGTATTTCGTTGTAGTCCACATCCCCGTTCGTCCACCTTATCTTATGTACATTTCATGTCAACCATTAGTACGAATACTTTTATTATTTTTAATACTTTTTTCTGGAGGTTTGAAAATCCAATATTGTGAAGAGCATTTCAAAACATCTGAAACTGCGAGCTCTTTTAAAATAAAATTATTATTTTCATCAGTGAAACCATGCACTTCAACTACAGATGCAGGCATATTTATTAAAATGTTTGATGAGTGAAGTTTATTTATCCATTTTTTTTTTTAAACATTTGTCAATGGATAATATTCAAATAAGGTATCGTGAATTATCATACAGAAGGCTGTGGTATTTTTTGGAAAGGCCTTCGAAGTTTCAAACTCCAATCTTATATCAACAGGTCCAGTTTTTGTCGACTCACTTTGTTTTGAGCAGTCAGTTACAAGAACAGGATATTTTTCTTTGAAGTCATTGAAACTAATCAAGCTCGTTGAAGAAAACAATTAATAGTATGATTTTCGGTAGTCAAACATAATTTCATACGGTAGGGAATAACAATTACTTTCATAATTAATGTGTAGATCATCATATGGGTAAGATTTAGAATTTAAAAAACAACAACAAAAAAAACTCGGATATTGGTTAAAATGCAGTGGTTAAATTGGCTTGATGAGATATTCACATTATTTAGCCTATTGGTAAAAAAGTTAAAAGAATATAACGAGGTTTTTCTAATTGACTAGATGTTTTCACAGGCCTCACTTGTCTCTGAGCAGCTGGTAGTAATGAATATTCATACAGGTCCCGACTTCTAAAGAAAAGATATATTATTTTATATGTAAAGTTTTTTCCGGGTTGGACCGTGTAAAGTTTTTGATGGTTGCCGAGCTTTCGCACATCCTGTGATGGCTTCTTCAGGGCTGAATATAGAATGAGAGCTGTCTTCAAATCCAGGGGTATTTATACCCGGCGCTGTCCGGTCCTTAGGCGAAGCCTGTCTTCCCATTGGTTGATCCTGTTTTCCTGCTCGCTGATTGGCTGGATCCTCTTATCGATTGGTTGGACCCTCTTATCGATTGGTTTGACCCTCTTATCGATTGGTTGGACACTCTTATCGATTAGCGCTGGTTTCCAATTCTTGCTGAGCCTGTATCCATCCTCCCTGTTGATATTCCTAGGATTTTTCGCTATTTCGATGGCTTCTCTGATGGTCCGTCGATAGTAGTTATTTTCCCGGGCCAATATAGAAGCATCTTCGAATTTGATGTGGTGGCTGGTGTTAGCGAAATGTTCTGCTAGAGCTGA
This sequence comes from Oncopeltus fasciatus, assembly GCA_000696205.2. Taxonomy (NCBI): domain Eukaryota; kingdom Metazoa; phylum Arthropoda; class Insecta; order Hemiptera; family Lygaeidae; genus Oncopeltus; species Oncopeltus fasciatus. The sequence goes on along the minus strand of KZ806933.1, from coordinate 421,693 downwards.
CTTTTCTGTACGTCCGTGTTTGATGTCTGCAATGTGTTCTTTTAGGCGTGTGTCGATCGTCCTTCCAGTCTCACCGATATAAGTAGTTCCGCAGGAGCAGGGAATCTTGTATATTCCTGGAGTCCTAAGTCCAAGCCTATCCTTAGGTTTCGGAAGGATGTCTGTTATTTTTCTGTCGGTGCAGAACGTTGTTCTTATCTGGTGGTTCTTGAGTAGATAAGAACAACGTTCTGCACGTTCTGCACCTCTCCATTATAATCCTTTAATATATATGTTACAGGCTTGGTATTTTTTATTTCAATTATCGTAAATAATTCTGTAGACCATGAAGGTTTATAACGTTTTGCAAAATTGCCTTTATATTAAGAAATGCGGACTTGATCTCCTACTTTAAACCGAGGTTTTTTAACAGACCGTTTCTTTCTCTGTTCATAGATGTCTTTTAGTAATCGATCTTTGATATCCTTACCATGAATCTCTGACGACTTCATTTTGATTGTTCGATGTTTTGTATTGTTATAGATATTGAATAAATTTTGAATAGTAGATTTCCACTTGTATGATCCTTGGAAACTGAACTGTTTCCATATAGCTGTTTTAAAAGTTCGATTAAATCGTTCAATTATTGATGCTTTAATATTGCTATAAGTTGAGTAGTGATTTGTATTATGCAGCTTCATAAGTTTATTAAAATCCTTGTTGTAAAATTCCTTGCCTCTGTCAATTTGAAGGTTCTTAGGTTTTCTATTTAGATTTAATAACAATTTAAATGCCTTAGTTACATCATTTGATGATTTTTGTTTGACTGGATATTAGGGAGACTATTTTCTGCGTAACTCCCTAAATGTGACGTATGTTTCTGTAAGTTCGATATATCATACTTGATTGTTAATTGTAACGTTACTTTTGTACAAAGTTTTTGTTGTTGTGTGTTAAGTTTGTTGTAAGGAATAAAGGTGTTATGCCCATGCACTGGGTATGCCCATGCAAATTTAGAAAAACAATCAATGATTGTTAATATGTACTTATATCCATTATTATATTTTGAATATGGAATAAGATCATTAAGATCAGTTTGCCAAAGATCATCTATTCCTTTTAAATTAAAACACCTCCTATTAGATGTTGTTATTTTTTTTTTTGGGGGGGGGGGGTTCGGTCAAGTAGATTCAAAAATACAACTTTAAAAATATGTGTTTTTAAAATTATCTGCCAACGTTTCGGCTTATATTGTAAGCTATCTTCAGGGCTGTTGAAATACAATGCCATAAGAATACAAATAAAAGTAAAAATGAAATGGAAATGAAAATAAACGATTTACAATATTATAATATAGAATTGCCATAATTAAATTTAATGTGATATCAAAAGTATGCATGAAGTAAAATATGTAGAAGAATTCAGCATACAGAAAAACAATTAACCACACATATCTATCATGAATACGAGAGAGGAGGTCCTTACCCTAGATTCGCATTTTCATGACTGAGGAGAACGGGTTTTTTTTTTTTGTTTTTTTTTTGAGAAGGGTACCGTGGGTGGTGGTTTGTGTAATTCCTCAACAATCTGTTTCTTAACTGAGCTCATGTTACTTCTTTAATGGTTTCATAAATAATCACAAGTTTGTGATTATTTTTAAACTTATACAGTAATTCCACACATTCGCAGTTCTTCTTCTATGATTTGTATTTCATTTTCTTTCCAAGTTCTCCAAGTACCTGTGCTCATTAGGATTTATATAATTACCATGTCCAGACTATTTTGAGTTTTTGGACAAAAAAAAATTGATATATATTGTACATATTTAGGATTAGTAATTGTACATTCAAAGGTCCTGATTGAGAGTATCTCTTTTTATGAGCATTCGATACGTCTAATATTTCCTTGTAATTTGTAAGATCATCTTTCTCTATCAGATTACGAGCTGGATTTTTCATAAACAACAGTTCTGCAAGTCCAGGTGTAATTTTATATGTTGCATTTTCTAGATCTAGCCAATCATCATTAATTGTAATAATACTATCACCAATAGTGAAGTGTTCGCCATTGAATTTAATTCCATAAATGTCATCAAATATATTGGTTTTGTTTTCTGTGAAATTCTTTACTTAATTTGCAGAGATTTCTCCAACCTTATTGAGGAATTCATTAGCTATCCTCCTTCCTTCTGGGGTTGAAGCCTCCTGACAGATACTTGAATTGGAGTACTGGTAGATGCAAAGAATTCGTCAGCTTTCAATTCTGCTGGGTTTTTTTTTTTTTTTTTTTTTTTTTTTATTTTGCTTTTTAATATTTAATATTTGTTCTGGGGGTGTATATGGAGTACTTTGTGCATATGGATGTGAACTCGATAATGAGTGAGGAGATGGTTCTTCCTTCGGGGTAAAAGAAGGTTTGTTATTACTAAACAAAGGCAATGGTAGCAGTGAACGACGCGAGAATTTTGGTGTAGAGCACTCAATATTTGGGTTTTGTGAAGTTTCGTTTTAAATTTTGGGTATTTGATTATAATCAATTCTGTCTAACGTTTCAAAAAGTTGCAAGCTTGTTATAGAATTTACAATCGGTTTAAATTTTTCTTTGTAGTATTCCTCAGGGTCTTGTCTTTTCGTTTAAGATTTTTACATTTCTTCCTAATTGCGTTTTTTGTAGCAAGTATCTCACCTTAGAGATCAGATGTTTCATCTCCCCTGGCTAAATAAACAAAGAAATCAAGAACAACACTCACGGTATTATATAGGTATCAAACCCTTTTCCCCCTTATGTCCGTAAAGTAACCTACCCCAGGCAAATTTCCTACCATATAATCTATGAGGGAGCTAATCCCCCCCACCCTGTTATTGGCTTATCAGTTGACCTTTGTCCCTAATATTTTATTTAAATTAATCTTAATTCCCCACGGAGCTAATCCCCCTATTATTATGTTTTTAGACCTAAATGACATCTGACCCCACACCCTCCAGAGATTTTTAGGCGTATTTTCTAGTAACATAAGGTAGGTCACGTGACATATGAAGTTAATCCCCTCCCTTGTTATTGGCTTATCAGGTGAACTATGACCCCAATAATATTTTATTTAAATTAATCTTAATTCCCAATGGATTTAATCCCCCAATACTCTGTTATTATGTCTAATAGGCTTATCTTTTGACCTTTGACTCACACCCTCCAGAGATTTTTAGATGTATTTTCTAGGAACATACGGATGGTCACGTGAAATATTAAGTTAATCCCCCCCCCTACCCTAGTTACCACGACGTAACCTATGAGGGGCTAATCCCCACTACTATTATTGGCTTTTCCTTTGACCCCGCCTTCTCCAGAGATTTTTAGATGTATTTTCTAGGAACATACGGGGAGACACGTGACATATGTAGTTAATCCTCTCTCCCATGTTATGATGAGTTTGAGGATTATCTTTGACCCCTAGGATATTTATTTCGATTAATCTTAATCATCTATGGTTAATCCCCCAATATTTTGTCATGTTTGTAGAGTTAATCCCCAAATATTCTGTTAGACATATTTGACCCACCCCCAGAGAATTTCCTAGTAAATACGATGCAATCTATGAGAGGGCAAATCCCCTTCCTTGTTATTGGCTTATCATTTGACCTTTGACCCCTCATCCCCTACTAGATACCTGAGTCTCAGATTCAAATCTCACAGCGCACAACTTTTTTTCCTTCTGTGCTTCTGTTTGTAATTCCTTGCGTGCTCCTGGGGAACACCTAGCCTTACCATTGAATTGAAAATTGAGAACGGTGCGCTGACCACACCTTCTCTAGTGTGCCATTAGATCTTGATATGTATTTACCCCTTGGGCCTGTTGAGGGGCTGTTATTTTTTTAATTAAATAATTAAATATCGTAATCACTCATGGAGCTACTCTCCAATACTCTGTTATTTACCACCCTATTCTAAACATCTATGGCAAGCGTTTATTCGTCATTTTAAAAATATATCTTTGTCCCCTAGAATTGGTCATATTGTAGAATGTAACTCAGGAGGTGCGTCAATAGGCGAACTTCGTAAAAAACATTTAGGTTTGATATTTTCATATTATTTTATATAGATGAAGAAATGATTTTCTTCAAATTTCGGACTTATTTTAAGGCTTAATTTGATTTCGTGCATGTAAAATGAATGTAGGTGTATGTATATCTCCCACCCTGCTATTATGTGCTAAGGATTATCTTTTCCCTTTAACTCCAAGAATATTTTATTTTCATTCAATATTTTAACTCCCCTCTTCTCTGTTATTATCTTTTGGTCCTTTTGACCTTTGTTCCCTAGAATAGGACATATTGTAGAAAGTAACTTAAGGGGTGCGTCAAGGGGCGAACTTCATAAAAAAAATTTCAGTACTTTTTATTTTATTTTAAATACTTATCTTCTACGAGGGAATAATGCGATAAGGAGAAATTTCCCCAAATTGAGGACTTTGTACCTTTTTTTTATTTATTTACGTTTTGACCTTTGACCCCTAGGCAGGACATGTCTTAACATGAATTATGATAGGGACTCGTATGGAATCGAGGGATAAGATAATTAGCATATTTCGTCTAAAAGGACTGTTATGACGCAAGGGGTGCGTCAACGAGCGAACTTCTTTAGAATGTATGTTGCAGGTTTAGTCTTTTTGATATTTTTCTGTCTTATAGGTCTCATGTAGGATTTGTGTGTAATTATTAATTGACTAACGAATGATTTAGAGGATACGTAAATGAGCGGATTTCCCCACAAAATGATTTGCGGGTTTAGTATTTTTGATATTTTTCTTAGTCTTATAGGTCTTATGTGGGATTTGTGTGTAATTTTGTACTTCATCGACGTTTTTTAATATTTTATTAAAATATGTGGTTTTTATGTAATTTTGTAATTATTTGACGTGTGATGGAGAGGATAGGTAAATGAGCAGATTTCCCCAAATTGAGGACTTTGCATCTTTTTTTATTTACGTTTTAACCTTTGACCTTTGATCCCTAGGCAGGTCATGTCTTAACATGAATTATGATAGAGACTTGTATAGAATCGAGGGATGTGTTAATTAGCATATTTCGTCTAAAAGGACAGTTATGACGCAAGGGGTACGTCAACGAGCGAACTTCTTTAGAATGTATGTTGCAGGTTTAGTCTTTTTGATATTTTTCTGTCTTATAGGTCTCATATGGGATTTGTGTGTAATTTTGTACTTCATCGACGTGTGATGTTGAGGATACGTAAATGAGCAGATTTCCCTAAAATATGCATTGCGGGTTTAGTATTTTTGAATATTTTAGTGAAATATAGGGTTTTTGTGTAATTTTGTACTTCATCGACGTATTATGTAGGGGATACGTAAATGAGCAGATTTCCCTAAAATATGCTTTGCGGGTTTAGTATTTTTGATATTTTTCTTAGTCTTATAGGTCCCATGTGGCATTTGTGTGTAATTATTAATTGAATAACGTATGATGTAGAGGATACGTAAATAAGCGGATTTCCCCAAAATAAGCCTTGCGGGTTTAGTATTTATGAATATTTTATTGAAATAAACGGCTTTTATGTAATTTTGTAATTATTTTACGTACGATGTATAGAATACGTAAATAAGCGGATTTCCTTAAAATATGCTTTGCGGGTTTAGTATTTTTGATATTTTTCTTAGTCTTATAGGTCCCATGTGGGATTTGTGTGTAATTATGTAATTATTTGACGTAGAGGATACGTAAATGAGCGGATTTCTTCAAAATATGCCTAGCGGGTTTAATATTTTTGAATATTTTATTGAAATACAGGGTTTTTATGAAATTTTGTAATTATTTTACGTACGATGTATAGAATACGTAAATAAGCGAATTTTCTCAAAATATGCGTTGAGGTTCTAGTATTTTTTCTTACTATAGGTTCTTTTATGGGCTTTTATTTTATTTTATAAACCTTCATACAATAAATTTTGGCCCAAATATGACTCAAGTCGAATAAATTAGTGACGTTGATTATTTTATGTCTTCATTTATACCAGATTAGAACCAAGTGTAATCTATTATATACGATAATATTCTATTTTGGCGACAAATGGGGTTTTCGTTACAGTCCGTCGTCGTAAATATAAAAACAAAGGATACTAAAGATACTATAGAATGTATAATTTGGAAATAAATATTTTTTCAGGGCATGTAATATCCCATAAATATGGATTTGGTTTGGAAACCATCGGCATTTCTACAATACTCTTGGGTGTTTTTACGGGCGTGTGGATTATTTTTAAATTTCCCATTATATATTCTATAGTATTTTTAGTATCCTTTATTTTTATGACGACGGACCGTAACGAAAACCCCATTTGTCGCCAAAATAGAATATTATCGTATATAATAGAATACACTTGGTTCTAATCTTGTATAAATGAAGATATAAAATAATCAATGCCACTATTAATTCGACTTTTGAGTCACATTTGGACCAAAATTTATTTTATGAAGGTTTATAAAATAAAAAATTATTTCTAAAACATGAAACCAGCAACACATATTTCTAATAAATTTCTTTACTCGCCACCTGCGTCATGAGAGTATCATCGACTAAAGTCCATTAAAGCACCTCTAGTAAGAACATTATTCAAAAATACTAAACCCACAACACATATTTATAAGAAATTTGCTCAATAATGTGCCCTGTACATCAAACGTCTCTCAAGTAGAAGTACATAAAGACCCTATCATACAAAAAAATTATCCGAAATACAAAACCCTCAACCCTTATTACAAAGAAATTCGCTATTTACCACACTACCTAAGTCATGAAGGTGTGATCCAATAAATTATTCTAAAGAGTTAGAAAGAAAAATATATCAAAATACTAAGCCCGCAACACTTATTTAGAATAAATTAGCTAGTTGACCCTTTGCGTCATAAAAGTGTGTCCCGCAAAATTCCCCATCAGAATCTGTAAGAATATATCAAAATACTAAACCCGCAATAACCATGTTGACAAAATTTAATTCTTGACGGACGGCAAAAGCCCATAAAAGAACCAATAGTAAGAAGAAATTCTGCAAAAATACTAGACCCTCAACGCATATTTAGAGGATCATTTACGTATCTTCTGCATCATACGTTATTCAATTAATAATTACACACAAATGCCACATGGGAACTATAAGACTAAAAAATATATCAAAAATACTAAACCGGCAAAGCATATTTTAAGGAAATCCGCTCATTTGCGTATCCTATACATCGTACGTAAAATAATTACAAAATTACATAAAAGCCGTTTATTTCAATAAAATATTCATAAATACTAAACCCGCAAATCATTTGGTGGGGAAATCTGCTCATTTACGTATTCTCTACATCATACGTCGATGAAGTACAAAATTACACACAAATCCCACATAAGACCTATAAGACTAAGAAAAATATCAGAAATACTAAACCGGCAAAGCATATTTTAAGGAAATCCGCTCATTTGCGTATCCTATACATCGTACGTAAAATAATTACAAAATTACATAAAAGCCGTTTATTTTAATAAAATATTCATAAATACTAAACCCGCAAATCATTTTGTGGGGAAATCTGCTCATTTACGTATTCTTTACATCATATGTCGATGAAGTACAAAATTACACACAAATCCTACATGATACTTAAAAGACAGAAAAATATCAAAAAGACTAAACCTGCAACATACATTCTAAAGAAGTTCGCTCGTTGACGCACCCCTTGCGTCATACTGTCATAGCATAGTCCTTTTAGATGAAATTTGCTAATTAACACATCCCTCGATTCCATTCAAGGCTCATGTTTTGATCCATATCTATGAGAATTAGATTTAAGTTGCTTCACTTGGAAGCCATGATATTGCTTCACCAACCGCATGTTTGCAAATGACAGTATTTTGATTTGAATTGGCCTTACACACTCAACAAGTAATTTATATTTGGAGATAATTTCATATATTTCAGCGATTCCTTGTATGTTCAGTTGCTTACATATTGTATTATACTCTTAAAAAAAAATATTATATCGACTCCGATATCTTATACCTGTAAAAATTCTTCTAAAGAGACAAGGTTTATGTAAGCTTTAATTCATATGGCTTACTTACTTTAGTTTATCTATAAAATATTCATTAATTCTATATTTTAAATGTTCAAAAAGAGAGTTTGTTGACCGTAGATATTATTCTAAGATGATTTTAGTTGGGGTTCGGTCGAGGTAGATCCAAAAAAACACAAATTAAAAAAATGTATTTTTTTAATGAAGGATTATCTGCCAACGTTTCGGCTTACATTGTAAGCCATCTTCAGGGCTGTAGAAATACAATGCCATGAGAATACAGTAATATTTGAAATTAGTATAATAGAGAATTATAATATAATGTGATATCAAGAGTATGAAAGTAGAAAGCTGTGTAAGACTTTTAAAAGTTTATGAAAAACAATATTGAAAAAGAACCAATTTGAAAAAAACATGCAAACCAACAACTAATTGACAAGAAAAAATTGAAATATCATTAAAGCAGTAATTTGCCACACCTACCTATTATGAAGATGAGAGAGGACGTCCTGTCCCTAAGTTCACATTTCCATGACTGAACATTATGAATTTGTTTTGAGTTATGAAGTAGAAAGGGGAGTGGGGGTAGCAGGTACAAGGCAGGCGGAAGGTGTAAATGGAAAGCGGCCTGTTACAAGAGAGGGCAATAAAAGAACAAAGGAAAAAAAGGGAAGGGTATTATTAGTGACTTTGGAACTGAGAAAAATGTTTTGACAGGTTTATTGAGACGGAGGGTTGTTGGTTTTTAAAATGTTAAAAATGTTAGAATAAGTTGAGGAAATTTGTTCTATGTCTGTTCTGTCGTTAACTGGATAGTGTTGTAAGTTGATGTGAACGGTTTCAGACAAAAGACGTTTGTGTTGGTAGGGTTCAGTGGAAAGAATGGTTAAGCTGTCGAAATCAAATGTGTGTGCTTCATGAAAAACATGTTTGGTGAGGGCAGTTTTTATTAGTTTATTCTTGATGTCATTTTTATGGTTTATTTACCATTTCATCTTCCGGGTTGGACCGAGTCAAATTGTTGTTATTTGCCGAGCTTTCGCACATCATGTGATGGCTTCTTCAGGGCTGAAAAGAGAATGAGAGTTGTAAAGAGAGATTTTTAAAAATCCAGATGGTATATATTTACCATGTTTTATACACCAGGTGGTGTATAATCCCGGCGCGGTCTTGTCCTTGGGCGAAATTTGACTCGGTCCAACCCGGAAGATGAAATGGTAAATACATCTGACGACCGACGAAGCCTACGTGAACATTTTTATGGTTATTAATTCTGCGGGAAATCGGGTTTTTTGTTTGTCCAATGTAAGAACCTTGGCAATGCGGTGTGGAACAGGGAATTTTATAGACGACATTAGTTCTGTTAGGAAGGGGGATGGTGTAAATAGATTTTTACTTGTTATTGGTGGAAAAAGAAAGCTTGAGGTTAGGAAAAGTTTTTCTGAGGGATTTCTTAATATTTTCAGACAGTTTTGGAATATAAGGAAGAGAACGGAAAACAAGGTCGTTATTTTGGGGGAGGGGGATAGTTGGAGAAGAGGAAATAAAAAATTCCTTAAAAAGTTTTTTAATGGTGTGAGTAGGGAAACCATTGGACAGGAGGATGTCCGTAACACGTTTTATATTTTTTCTGTGGAAAGTCTTGTCAGAGAGTGTTAGTGCTCTGTAGATGAGGTTTTTGGCCACATTAATTTTTTGATGATGAGGGTGAGATGAGTTAAAATGGAGGAGACGACCTGAGTAAGTATGTTTAGTATACCAGTCAGTGGAGATGGAACCATTGGTGTTACGGATGATGAGGGTGTCAAGAAAGGGAAGTTGATAATCAGATTCCTTTTCTATGGTAAATTTCAGTCGAGGGTGGTATGAATTAAATGCAGTAAGGATTTGGGAGATTTTTTCGGGATTGAGGATGAGAAAAAGGTCGTCGACATATTTTTTAAGGAAGAAAATGTCGTTGTGTAACGGGGGAAGGATAGAGTCGAGGAGGTCGTTAAGGGTGATGTTTGAAATATCGGGAGCAAGGTTATTTCCCATAGCCAGACCGTTAATCTGGTTGTTGTATTTACCATGGTATAGGAGGTACCCGGAAGTACAACAAAGGGAAAGGGACTCTAGGTTAGCCGACCGGGATAGTGTAGTATGGTCACGGATAGTATTCCAATTTTTATCAATTATTTGGAGGGATTTGTCTATAGGAATGTTAGTGAAGAGGGATTCGGCGTCAAAGGAGCAAAGAATGTATCCTTTAGGTATAATTAAGGAGTCTAGCTGTGTTTTCAGATCAAGTGAGTTTTTAATATCGTAATGGTTTTGTCGGCTCAGAATTTGTAAGGATGGAAGGAGAAATTTGCTGAGCTTAGATGGAGAGTATATATATGTATTTGTATACAAATACTACAACCTGATTGCTTACAATTCTCTAGCACCTAGATGTTACGGCCTTCCCAAAATACACAAACCTGATAATCCCTTTCGCCCCATTGTCTCCAATATTAACTCTCCCGCATCTAAGCTCAGCAAATTTCTCCTTCCATCCTTACAAATTCTCAGCCGACAAAACCATTACGATATTAAAAACTCACTTGATCTGAAAACACAGCTAGACTCCTTAATTATACCTAAAGGATACATTCTTTGCTCCTTTGACGCCGAATCCCTCTTCACTAACATTCCTATAGACAAATCCCTCCAAATAATTGATAAAAATTGGAATACTATCCGTGACCATACTACACTATCCCGGTCGGCTAACCTAGAGTCCCTTTCCCTTTGTTGTACTTCCGGGTACCTCCTATACCATGGTAAATACAACAACCAGATTAACGGTCTGGCTATGGGAAATAACCTTGCTCCCGATATTTCAAACATCACCCTTAACGACCTCCTCGACTCTATCCTTCCCCCGTTACACAACGACATTTTCTTCCTTAAAAAATATGTCGACGACCTTTTTCTCATCCTCAATCCCGAAAAAATCTCCCAAATCCTTACTGCATTTAATTCATACCACCCTCGACTGAAATTTACCATAGAAAAGGAATCTGATTATCAACTTCCCTTTCTTGACACCCTCATCATCCGTAACACCAATGGTTCCATCTCCACTGACTGGTATACTAAACATACTTACTCAGGTCGTCTCCTCCATTTTAACTCATCTCACCCTCATCATCAAAAAATTAATGTGGCCAAAAACCTCATCTACAGAGCACTAACACTCTCTGACAAGACTTTCCACAGAAAAAATATAAAACGTGTTACGGACATCCTCCTGTCCAATGGTTTCCCTACTCACACCATTAAAAAACTTTTTAAGGAATTTTTTATTTCCTCTTCTCCAACTATCCCCCTCCCCCAAAATAACGACCTTGTTTTCCGTTCTCTTCCTTATATTCCAAAACTGTCTGAAAATATTAAGAAATCCCTCAGAAAAACTTTTCCTAACCTCAAGCTTTCTTTTTCCACCAATAACAAGTAAAAATCTATTTACACCATCCCCCTTCCTAACAGAACTAATGTCGTCTATAAAATTCCCTGTTCCACACCGCATTGCCAAGGTTCTTACATTGGACAAACAAAAAACCCGATTTCCCGCAGAATTAATAACCATAAAAATGTTCACGTAGGCTTCGTCGGTCGTCAGATGTATTTACCATTTCATCTTCCGGGTTGGACCGAGTCAAATTTCGCCCAAGGACAAGACCGCGCCGGGATTATACACCACCTGGTGTATAAAACATGGTAAATATATACCATCTGGATTTTTAAAAATCTCTCTTTACAACTCTCATTCTCTTTTCAGCCCTGAAGAAGCCATCACATGATGTGCGAAAGCTCGGCAAATAACAACAATTTGACTCGGTCCAACCCGGAAGATGAAATGGTAAATAAACCATAAAAATGACATCAAGAATAAACTAATAAAAACTGCCCTCACCAAACATGTTTTTCATGAAGCACACACATTTGATTTCGACAGCTTAACCATTCTTTCCACTGAACCCTACCAACACAAACGTCTTTTGTCTGAAACCGTTCACATCAACTTACAACACTATCCAGTTAACGACAGAACAGACATAGAACAAATTTCCTCAACTTATTCTAACATTTTTAACATTTTAAAAACCAACAACCCTCCGTCTCAATAAACCTGTCAAAACATTTTTCTCAGTTCCAAAGTCACTAATAATACCCTTCCCTTTTTTTCCTTTGTTCTTTTATTGCCCTCTCTTGTAACAGGCCGCTTTCCATTTACACCTTCCGCCTGCCTTGTACCTGCTACCCCCACTCCCCTTTCTACTTCATAACTCAAAACAAATTCATAATGTTCAGTCATGGAAATGTGAACTTAGGGACAGGACGTCCTCTCTCATCTTCATAATAGGTAGGTGTGGCAAATTACTGCTTTAATGATATTTCAATTTTTTCTTGTCAATTAGTTGTTGGTTTGCATGTTTTTTTCAAATTGGTTCTTTTTCAATATTGTTTTTCATAAACTTTTAAAAGTCTTACACAGCTTTCTACTTTCATACTCTTGATATCACATTATATTATAATTCTCTATTATACTAATTTCAAATATTACTGTATTCTCATGGCATTGTATTTCTACAGCCCTGAAGATGGCTTACAATGTAAGCCGAAACGTTGGCAGATAATCCTTCATTAAAAAAATACATTTTTTTAATTTGTGTTTTTTTGGATCTACCTCGACCGAACCCCAACTAAAATCATCTTAGTATATTTTAAATGATTTTTTTTTAAATCTTCTTTATTAATCCTTCCGGCCATGTGCTAACATGATTGTTGGGCTACTATAGTTGATACAAACTATTAAATTATTTAAAGGATTATTATTATTTCTACCACCAATGAATATAGAACTCTCATACCTTATATTCTCCGTCTTCATTGGTTTCTGCACACCATCTCCAGTTGACAGTTGAATACGGACCGTGACAGTGAACGTATGTATTCGGCCAGAAGATGGACAATGTCCGAAAGCGCTCGCCAACGGGAGATGGTGTACAGAAACCAATGAAGACGGAGAATATAAGGTATGAGAGTATTAAATTATTATTTACACTTCGAAGTTAATCATTAATGTTAGTATTAATGTTTATTTAATATCCCATTTATTTTCATCACATAGCTGGAATAGATATAATAATCGATAGAATATACTAATGGAGAGTTTTTTCACCATTGATATTATTAGATATTTTTTTGTTGGGGTTCGGTCAAGGTAGATCCAAGAAATACAAACTTAATAAAAATGTATTTTTTTTTAATTATCTGCAAATATTTCGGCTTGCATTGTAGGTCATCTTTAGGGCTGTTAAAATACAATGTCATAAGAATACAAATAAAACTATAAATAAAATGAAAATAAAACTAAATGATTTACAATATTACAATATAGAATTATATGTAATGTGATATCAAAAGTATGAATGTAGTTAACTATGTAGAAGAATTCAGTATGCAGAAAACAACTAACCACACATACCTATCATGAAGACGAGAGGGGACGTCCTGTCCCTAAGTTCACATTTCCATGGCTGAGCGGAACGGTTTTGAAAATTTTTTTGAGAAGGACACTGTAAGTGATGGAAGGGTAGGGGATAAGAAGCGGTAGGTACAAAGGGAGAGCGGCCTATTTCAAAAGGGGCAATAAGAGGACTAAGAAGAAAGGAAGGGTATTATTGGGGATAGGTAACTTTGGAACTGGGAAAAATGTTTGACAGTTTTATTGAGACGGAGGGCTAATGGTTTTTCAGAATGTTGAAAATGTTTGAATAAGTTGAAGAAATTTGTTCTATATCAGTTCTGTCGTGAACTGGATAGTGTTGTAAGTTGATGTGAACGGTTGCAGACAGAAGACGTTTGTGTTGATAGGGTTCAGTGGAAAGAATGGTTAAGCTCTCGAAGTCAAATGTGTGTCCTTCATGAAAAACATATTTAGTGAGGGCAGTTTTATTGTGTCATTTTTATAAAAAAATTTATGTCATTTTTATGATAATTAATTCTACGGGAAATAGGGTTATTAGTTTGTTCAATGTAAGAACCATGACAATTACCATAGGTGTGGAACAAGGAATTTTTATAAACAGCCCTTTTTAAATTTTGAAGCCATTCAAATTATTGATAAACATTGGAATACAATCCGAGACCACACTACCACTTTTCCTATCATCACACTACCACGAGTCCCTTTTCCTATGTTGGTCGTCCGGTATCTCCTTTACTAAGGTAAATACTACAACCAGATTAACAGTCTGGCTATGGGAAATAACCTTGCTCCCGACATTTCAAACATCACCCTTAACGACCTTCTAGACTCTATCCTTACACCCTTTCACAACGACATTTTATTCTTTATAAAATATGTTGACGACGTCTTTCTCATCCTCAATCCCGAAAAAATCCCCAGATCCTTACTGCATTTAACTCTTACACTCTCGTTTCAAATTTACAATTTAAATTGAGTCTGATTATCAACTCCCCTTCCTTGACACTCTTTTATCCGTAACATCAATAGCTCTATCTCCACTGATTGGTTCACCATGCACACTTACTCCGGTCGTCTCCTCCACTTTAACTCATCTCACCCTCATCTTAAAAAAAATAAATGTGGCCAAAAACCTCATCTAAAGAGCACTAACACTCTCTGACAAGACTTTCCACAGAAAAAATATTAAACGTTAATAATAGTATAATAATAATATTAAACGTGTTACTGACATCCTCCTGTCTAGTGGTTTTCCTACTCATACCATTAAAAAACTTGTGAAAGAATTCTGTATTTCCACTTCTCCAACTATGCCCTTCCCCAAATTAATAACCTCAGTTTCCGTTCTCTTCATTATATTCCAAAACTTTCTGAAAATATTAAAAAACCTCTCAGTAAAACGTTCCCTAACCTTGAGCTGGCTGTTTCCACTAACAACAAACTAAAATCCATTTACACCATCTGTTGCGTGCGGAGGCTGAACCAGGGGTAGAAATCCCCATACACTAAATAAAATGCCGGGTCTGGTTGTAGTAGTTTATGCAATAATAAATTTGCCAATGTTGATCGTGACTTTTGAATTAGCACCATAATAATATTGTCATAGCATAAATGAATATAATGAGTATATAAATTATTAGCAATTTTAATAAAAAAGGGAGCAAGAAAAATTTTGATGTTTTGTAAAATGAAAAGTTCAGAATGTATAGGTTTACAATGAAAATGGTTTATTGGTATTAGTTTAACAAATAGAAAAATATTTTATTCAAGGGAATTACAAAAGAAATGATCTTAATTAGAAATTAAATAATTAATAATAAACATAAATAGTTTGTAAAAATTGTGTGAAATCCTAATTTTTACTTTGACTGCAACTATTTAGAAGATTCTTTGTTGTACGAAGGAGAGAGAGAAGGAATAAACAATAATAGGTCTGACCTGATTGGGAGCTCACGGAATATAATATTGTTAAAAATAACAAACTGCGTCGAATCCGGGTGAAGAAGAAAACGTCGTCTGGTTAAACTGATGAGGCCGGCCTGCAGTCAAAGACAGGTGTGCAGGCAGCGTCGGCCAAAGTACGGCTTCGGTGAGATGTTGGCAGTACGCTAATTGTTGGATTACTAGCGTGGTATTGATTAGGACTCTTCCGTAATGATAATAATCAATGATTCAAGAAATAAAATAATGAAATGTCGCTATTTCAGGAAAATAAAATGTTCAATCAACTTGAAATGTCTCCGATAGGGAAATAGCGAGAATCACTTGAACAGTACGGTGCTATCACGTCAAGGGACAAAGCTTAACTGATAGGTATTTTATTTGGTTGTGGTATTTTATCCCACGTAAATTTTAAACAATTAATGAGAGGGTATAGAATAAAAAATCTATCTGTCCCAGCCAGGAATCGAACCTGAATCTCCTGCTATCCGGGCCGGTGCACTTACCACTTATGCCTCTCATTAATTGCTTAACTGATAGGCTTAAGAGTATTAATAGGCTTAGCTAATGGTATATACAACAACGAATTCCTTCTCTCCCCCGTGTGACCTACCTCTCTCTCTCCTTGTTTATATTCGTAAAATTATAGTCCATTCCAATTTAATCAAAATATCCAAAATAAAACTCAAACTTATATATATATATACAAATATAATCATAATTAAAAAATTATTTATGGAACTAAA
>KZ806933.1:389078-400668 GCA_000696205.2 Oncopeltus fasciatus | reverse complement strand
CAAAAGCTGAATACCAGTTCGTATTTTATACACATATATATGTTAATAATTAGAAATGCATATGCATGATTTGTATATATCTGACATTCATATTAATCTAATATTTCTATATATTATTATATATGTGTCATTATTAATCAAATTTATATGCAGTGTGATATACTTTTTGATGGTATTGAAAAATATATATAATTATTAATGCATTGACCGTTAGCATTATTCATAAAAAACATTTTTATTTAATACAAATGTTACATTTTCTTAAGTATTCCCTCTGAGGATCTAGAAAAATATTTGATATAATAGTTTTGTTATTTATTAAACTGTTTTCAAAGAAGGTAATTGCAGTGGCTGCTGAAATGAGCAGTATATCTGGCAAAGTAGGCGAGGTTCTCTCTCTACATTTAATGTTTCACTGAAAAACCTTTTACTCATATATTTTATATAATTACCATTAGCAATGTGCCAACTTTCATTGTGTGTGTGAGTGTTGACAATTGATTATAATGGTGCCTACTTCTTCAGGTGGGGTGTTCTCTTAACACTATTTTTTGTTCTCTATGTTTTAGGCATGTGATTAAGAGCATGTGCAGGAAGTCTCTACCCAAAGTTCCAAGTGTTTAGCAGAGTGGAAGAAGAGTAAAGAAATAGTATATGATGACCAGAGAAAATTTTTCCCATCTCATAATTATGTATTAAAAAATTTTAAATGCCTTTGTTTATTTTTTTATTTCATTAATTATAAAGAAAATATAGCTATTAAGAAAGTTGATATAATCTTGGAGATGTCTTTTTGTGTCATGATCCTAAAATATGGGTGTGCTTATTCTTTAGAACCTCCATTTAAAAAAAAAAAAATTTTTTTTACTTGGGGTTTTCTGAATAAAATAAAAATTGGTATAAAGAGTACCAAATTTAATTTGGAATTGATAATAATTTAATGAACCACTTGTGTTGCTTTTTTGTACTGTTCACAATGCAATTTGAAATCTTTGTTAAAAATTTTAGGATCAAATCGATCTAAAAAAAAAAAAAAAAAAAAAAAAANTTTTTTATTCTATTCCCTCTCATTAATTGAAAAAAAAAAAAAAAAATATTGTAGTTCTAATTTTTTTTCGTGATAAGAAAAATATTCTAGTTTTGAATTATCAATGAAATTTTAAAACCTGATGAGTAGATCAAATGTTATGATTTTTTAAAATCAAGAATAGGTGTAAATCCACGAAAATTGAAATGGTCAAAAAATTAAAAATTATTTTAATTCTTCTAATAAACTGATTTCTAAATTAAATTGCTTCTTTTAAAGAATATTTGTATTATATCTTTAAAAATATTTTCAACAACCCTTTTCCTACTTGCTTCTCTGAATCAGAAAAATTTTAAATATAAATATTTTAGGGAACATTATTATGAACAGTGGTATGTCAAATACCAAAAAAAAAAAAAAAAAAATCCCACTTAAACAAAACGAAACCTTATCACAAGTTACCTCGGCCTATAAGCTGTAGATTACTAGTGACATTAGAAATTTCTAACAGATTTCAACAATATTGAAGTTCAGAATCAAATACTTTCAAATATTGGAAGGTAACTCTTGATGACTCCGGTAGTAGTAATCACGGGAAGGTTCTTTTCGGTTATATATATGTCGCATCCTGATGTTCTCTCTAATTGGTTCACTGTAAATTGTTTATTGATATTAGCTGTCGTTCTTTCATTTATCTGACAAGGCTCTCAAATGAAAATGCAAAGGGAAGAAAAACAGCTAGAAGTGGCTCTTGATGCAATTCTGATGAGGATTAATGATTTAAAAAATGGAATTGCTGCAATGTTGTATAAGCTTGAAAATGAGAGTGAAAATTTAAATTGGCCAACATTTTTGGATAATTTTGCTTTGCTTTCTAGCCAGGTATTTCTTTTTAAGTCTATTTATTAAGCTAATAGTTAAGTTTTTGTATCAATACTATATTGAACCCATTTAGGGTTCAATGAGATTCATGAATAATACCTTATTTTTTAGCCCACTTCTTCTGATTTAATTGCAATTTCATTAATTTATTGTAAATTGATCCACCTCTGTAATATTTGATTTTTCCTTATCACCTATTGATAACAGCAAATATAATTGTAGTTCTAAATGAATTTGGCTTAGAGTTAATATAGTTTTGTGTGTGTGTTGCAAGATAAAATTTGCAAACTTCCTACGTTCGTATGATTAATCTTATCTAAAACCTTAATTAAAAGTTTTCCTTATTGCTCAGTTTTTTAAAAATTATTATTTGTTATTGTAATACAAATTTAAGTAATTTATTCTCATAGAGTTATTTTTAAATAATTTAAGTGAAATTTTCTGATCTTTTTGACAATGTTAATTGAACCAAGATTTATATATATATAGTTCTTCTCTGTTAGTTCTTGTTTATTTATTCCGCTTATGCATTTGATAAAAAAATTACCCAGAATTGTGGATCTTTATGTCAATGTTTATCTATATGTCAAACCCTACTAATATATTTTTTTTTACATTCTTCATCTAAATTTTGTTGTCATTTATTTTCCCTTTTTCATTCCATTTTAGTTTCTTGGGTAATGCATTGCATTTATTGATTTACTTCATTTTTAATTTCAGTCTAATTTCAAATGGTAGAAGGTAAAAAAATTAGAATGATCTGCTTTTAAAACTCTATTATATAAAAGACTAGGAGAAATTCAACTCATTTATCATAGCAGTTCCTGCTGTGTGAATATAAATTCCCTATTTAAAGCACTAATAGTCTGCCCATTAAATATTATCTTTCAAAATTTTCTTTGTCCAACATTGCTATCACTCAAAACATTTTTTTAAATTTTAAAAAATTTCCTATTCTGTCGTCCCCAGTTAAGGTTAAGGTTTATTATTTAGTTCCAGAGCTGATTTTAGTTTTCTGAAATCTTATTCTAGATTATTACAATTCATTATTTATTTCAATGTTACAATTATATCTCTGGGGTTAGGAAAAGAGTAATATAACTTATTTTCATGTTCAATTTGTTTTTCAAAATTCTGAAAATTTCTTATTTGGACATTATTTTTTAACTAATTGTTCCTAATTTATTCACATTTATTGTTATTTATGATAAGTACATAATGTTTAGTCTGTGATCAAAGGAAACTTCAGTTCATCGTAAGAAAATTTATCTAATTCCTAATTTATCCATCCTTTCTTTGTTAATCTTCATTACCATTCCTTCTCTCTAATTTTTTAAAAATAATTAGCTACCCTTTGTTTTTACAATTCTTTTTGCCCTCATTTGGAAATGATTCAGTAAATTTAACTTTATTGATGAATTATAAATATTTGCCTTGAGCTATATTTGACTTACTGTTTTCTGAAGATGCTGATTTTCTGGATGTTTAAATGTTCCTGCTAGTTGGTATTCGCCTGTATTATATAACTTGTGTTACAGAAGCCAATTACTTTGGCATTGATTGAATCTTATTATGAATATTATTATTTTATATTTATTGCATGTCTTGTTCTTTATATTATGTTTTTCTATTTTAGTTAGTATCCCTGTCAAAAATGCTTGGTCAGGATAAGTATCCACTTCTAAGAACATTAGCTATCATTCCTCTTGAACTAAGTCAAGATAGAGATGAGCAATTACTGAGGCTTACAGAAGGTAGAGTTTCTTTGTTTTCGCATGATATTGCTCCAGACTATTTACGAACTAAGCCTGTGCCTGAGGTTGAACAAAAAATACTGCAACTTGAAGGAAAAGCTTCTAGTTTATCTTATGAAACTGTTCAGGTATTTTATTTTATTCTTTCTATTTAGTTTTATTTTTTCACATTAAATACTCTCTTTAAATATTTTGTAAATAAGATAATTTGTTCCCTATAATAAATCTCACAAACCTCTATATATTGAAAAATATTTATTCTGTTTATAATACATTTTTTTGTTGGGTTTCGGTCAAGGTAGATTAAAAAAAATACAAATATTCATGTCTGAAAATGGGATATTAGTGACACGAAGTCCCCTCGCCATCATGATAGTCCTGAGGATGGCTCAAAATGTAAGCCGAAGCATTGGCAAATAATTTAAATAATACACAATTTTTAAAATTTGTATTTTTTTGGATCTACCGTGACCGAAATCCAACAAAAATCATCTAATAATAATATACACGGTAAAAAAAACTCTCCATTTGAATTTATTCTGTTTAATGTATAATTGAAAATAATCTTCTAAGTTAATTTGAAACTTACGAATAAAAAAAAAAAAAAATTTTTTTACCTTTTTTTTCTGGCACTTGATGTTATCTTAAAATCTTGTTAAAAATAAGGTAACACTACTCGTTTAAGTTAAGTTAAGGTTACTCATATAATATTTTGAGTTTCTTGAAAACATAGTCTGTATATATTTTTGTATGCTTTGGATTTTGTCCATAATCCGTCATTTTGACCAAGAATGATTTGAGAAGTTTTAAAATTAATCTAATAAATTATGTTCAGATAAAATCTGAACAGTGTAAATGAGTTAATATCAGGTATATAGTTTTATTTTATACTTTCCTAGTTAGGTGATAAACTCACTCAATCATTTCATTGGGAAATCAAGATTTACTAATTCCTGTCAATGCTCAATCCCTTCCCACCCACTTCCTTAAGTTTCAGTACTATTTTACTCATAATTTTTACCATATTATTGCTGTCTCCAAGACCCGGCCCAATCCCTCTATTCCCTCTTATTCTGTGTCAATCCTTGGCTACAAACTTCTCCATCACGATTTGTCACTGGTTGACTGTGTTAGTTGAGGTATGAATCATTGAATCCCTTAAAACCTTAGTTCTAAGTCGATCTCCTTATTCTTTTACCCACCCAGTCTGAGTTCTTATTCACTGAGGTATCTTGCCTCATTCATTTCATTCTGATTGACGTGGTTTATTTACCTCTCCATATCCCACTTGGCTTGACATTCAGGCTTTCTCCATGGTTTCAGATTCTAGAACCAAATGGTCTTTACTCTGGAAGCTGAAGGTATTTACTAATACCCATTCTTATTCCATAACTCCTGATTAGCTTAACTCTAGTGCTCTCCAGTGGTTCCAATCTTTAATGTCTAATCACTCCCAGGTGATTATTCCTAATCATCCCCGTTCCTCCCCTCTTCCCCTCACTTCAGTAGTCATCCAAGGGTTCAACATCTCCCCTACCCTGTTTGGCACCTATATCAATTATCTTCCTCAGTCTAACTAGTTTTGTTTCTACCATATCTATGCTGATGATACCCAGATCTATTTCTCTTTCCGACTATCTGAACTCTGTGTCCCTAATCCAATCCAATGTAGACAGAATTAATTCTTAATGCTCAATCCAGGTAAATCCAAGGCTATTGTTGTTGGATCCAGCCATCTCCTAAAATCTCTTCTCTCTTTTTACTAATTTATTAAAAACTAGCCTATCCAATTCTGCTCTTCAGTAACCATTTTTTTTTTTTGACAATTGACCAATCCTGGGGGTATTGGGAGTTTAATAAGTTATCTAGCTCGTCCCGGTGGTGCAAATGGAAGCATACTGGCCCGCAAAGCAGGAGATCCAGGTTCAAGTCCTGGCTGGGACAGATAGATTTTTTTATTCTATTCTCTCTCATTAATTGTTTAAAATTTACGTGGGATAATAAATCACAACTAAATTAATATTTATAAATGAAAACTAATGTATTCGTCTTTTTCGTGGGTTAGGCTCTCACTAGAGTGTTGGGAATTTAATAAGTTACCTAGCTCTCCCGGTGGTGCAAAAGGTATCATACTGGACAGGCCTGAAATGCTGGAGATCCAGGTTTGATTCCTGGCTGGGACAGATAGATTTTTTATTCTATTCCCTCGCATTAATTGTTTATAAGTAGGTATGTTTGTGCATGCTCTTGTTTGAGTTTTTTTTATTTTTTATAATTTTGAACTGATCAAATTTTAAGTAATTAATGATAAATATAATTTAAGGTCAGTGAATCTTAGAATTAAAATGATTATTCACTAAGTAGTTGTGAAGGATTTATTTAAGTTTCCTTCAGGTCCATTTAAAATTTATGTTTTCCATTCTTTCTACAGAAACAAATGACAGCATATACCAAGGTTGTGAGCCATGTTTGGGAAATTGTTTCCAAAGCAAGAGAAGAATGGGAAACTGAGGGAAGTGGAACAGGTAAATCTCCTACTACTTCATCCCTCGCTGATACTAACACACTGGTTGCTGCAATTGCCATGGGTAAAGGTCTAAAGGTGAGAAAGCTAATTACTTTTTTTTTTAGTGCATTTTTATAAATATTTTATACCAGGCCCTCTATAACAGGTCACATGGTAAGGGCATGTTTATGAAAACAATTATTTAAAGAATAATTGAATTTGTTAACACATGTGTGTTTTTTACATGTTATCTGTATGTATATTGTTTACTCCCTATTTATGGCAGAGACTTTCTTAGAGGAGGGGCAGTGAGAGTATAAAAGTATTTCTTGATTATAATCTAGATAAAAAGTTTTTTTTTTCTTTTTTTTTTTAATTTTAAATTAGTGATTCGGCACTAGTTAGCCATTGTGTAAACAACTTCATTGCGTGCTCCTCAATACTAACTATTTAATTAGTGTAATAGTGGACTAATATTTATTAAACATGACACAGACCAAGTTTAAGTGACAGTGCACAGTTTCACTAAGTTTAGTGAAAAATGATGGACCAATATATGAAAAATATGTAAGTACATATCATTTAAATTAGTGCTCTAGTCAGTGAACAGTTCAATCGTTATCAGTGGAGGGGAACGGCTTGTCCCAACAGAGATAAGTACGGGAGAAAGTGTCCTGACGTCAGGCAGCCTCCGTGGCTGGTTCTGATTAAGAGCTGACACTTAGGCTGGGAGCCTCAATCAGTTCGGGCACGAGTTCGAAACTAGTCGCCACAAAACTTTCTTTTTTTCGAATAAAGGCCGTAACAAGAGGACTCGCTCAGCTGAAGGGAAGCCCTCAATGCTGAGCTCTCCACCAACCAGACGTCAGCAACCAGCTGCTAGCCAGAGTCATGAGGGCTCGTCCACCAGCACTGTCATCCCCAACAGGCATATACACAAATATGTCGGCGACAAATTTCGCTGGCCTCAATGACACAACTACAAACAATAATGCCCCAGCCTTCACAGAATCGTCGTTTTTCATGCCTAACCCATTTAGTGCTCTCCCTACGGAGGAAAACAGAATGGAAACAATGACCACTCCTAAAATTCCCAAGCCCCCACCAATCTTTGTCAATAACATTCAGAATTTTAAACTGATGTGCTCGACCGAATAGTTGGCAGGGAAAATTACAAATGCATAAGCAGACATTCTGACACAAAAATAAATTGTAACACTCCTGACTCGTATCACGCTATAATTAAATATCTAAAAGATACAAAAGCTGAATACCACTCATACCAACTCCAAGAAGACTGAGTACTTCAAGTACTTATTCGATATCTTCACCACATAACTCTCCACTGGGTTCAAACCGAAAAGTGTCCTGAATGTCCTTGGCTCCCGGTGGTGCCATGGAACTGAGGGAATTTATAAAGTGCCACTCCCGCTATTTTTTGTAGATCTGGAGAGAACAACAAATGTTAACTCCATTTATGACCTCACTGAACTATATCATACAAAAGTAGTGGTAGAAAAGCCTCACCCTCGCTGTGGCATAATTCAATGCCACAGATGCCAACAGTATGGTCACTCAAAGAGCAACTGTAACCACCTCCCTGGCTGTGTCAAATGCGGGGAAAATCATGACAGCCGAGAGTGCCAGAGGACCAGGGACAGAGTACCAGAAGATAATAAAAATGTTGACGTCGCCCTTATATCAGAAACACTACTTATGTCACGAAAATACATCAATGTACCAGGGTACAGAACTTATAGGACCGACCACCCAGACGGGAAAGCCCATGGTGGGACAGTCATTCTAATTCGCAGCTCCCTCTCCCATCATCTGATTCCTTCTGATCCTTCAGACTATTTCCAGTCTCACTTTCAACATTCACCTTTCCTATCACTCTTTCGGCAGTGTACTGTCCCCCAAACAAACCTATAACTTCTGCTCAGTTCAGTCAATTTTTTGACTCACTGGGCTCCCATTTCCTTGCTAGTTGCGACTACAATGCGAAAAATCTACAATGGGGTTCCAGGACGACTAACTCCCATGGTCGTACCCTGAACGCTTCCCTTTCCTCCAGGCTTCTCACAACCCTCTCTCTCCGAATACCCCCACTTACTGGCCTGCAGATGGCAATCGAGAACCAGATATCATTGACTTCTTCGTCTGCAAAAGCCTACATCCCCTCCAATCCTTTATCAGCACACTCAATGACCTTTCTTCTGACCACAGCCCGTACTCCTCACCATGTCACTCCAACCAATCCCGAAACCGACTCCTCCATGGATTCAATCCAGTTAATGGCCAAGTTGATTGGGATAGGTTTAAATCCTTCCTTAAAGACACCATAGACCTTAGAGTTTCCTTAAAATCCTCGAAAGACCTTGACGATGCTGTACAATCCTTCACCTCTGCTATTCAACAGTCATGCTGGATAGCATCCAAACCTACCTCCGAAAAACCTCTTAATCCCAAACCTTTAAACATCAAACCTCTTCCCATGCATATACAGACTCTTATACTACCCAAAAAGACGGGCCAGAATCACATGGCAGAGAACACGACACCCATCCGACCACCAAGCATATAACAAACCGAGCCGTTTGGTGACACGGGAACTCAGATCTCATCACAATAAAGAATTCAACAATCATCTCTCCTCACTCACAACAGAAGACAAATCCCTCTTGACTGCCACCAGAAAATTCCTCAAATACCACTCCCCCACCTCTCCTCTACAGCGGGATGATAGCACATGGGCAGCGTCCGATGCTGACATAGCTGAGGTCTTTGGACTTCACCTTAAGCAAACCTTCACTCCTCACCCTGACCCAGAAAACCATTCTAAGAGCACGGAGGTAGAAGAATTTCTTGATTCCTCTCTTCCTATGTCTCCACCTCCTAAAGCGGTCACCCCCTCTGAGGTCAAATGTATCCTCTCCTGCTTGCCTACATGCAAGTCTCTCGGGCATGATCTTATTACAGCCAAAATCCTAAACCACTTACCCAAAAAGGCTGTAACTTTCCTCACCTACCTCTACCAAGACCATTCTACGAACCACACACTTTCCTCTCCTGTGGAAATTGTCTACTGAAATCCTCTTTCCAAAGCCTGGCAAACCCCCAAGTAATCCTTCTTCTTAAGCCTGCTTCCTCTTTTTTTAAAGGTCTTTGAGAAGATTCTTCTTAAAAGACTAATTCCAATTCTATACGCTCACCAAATACTTCCAAAACACCAGTTTGGTTTCCGAGCCTAACACTCCAAGCAGAACTGCGTTGGGGCCTTCCTCGATGTGTCACAAGCATTTGACTGGGTGTGGCATTGCGAACTACTGCTCAAATTAAAATCCATCCTCCCAAGCACCCTTTACCTTATCCTTCGCTCCTACCTAACCGATCGATTCTTCAGGGTCCGGCAAGGATTAGATTACTCCGACTATTACCAAGTGGAGGCGGGAGTTTCACAAGGTAGTGTGCTCGGCCCCATCCTTTACACTGCCGATATCCCGTCACATCCTAACACACTACTAGCAACCTTTGCAGATGACCAAGCAATCCTTTCTACCGATGCTGACTCACTTACTGCCAGACAAAATCTCCAACGGCATCTGATGGACATACAGTGTTGGTGCCAACGCTGGCTCATTAAAGTCAACGAAGGCAAATGCTGTCATGTAACGTTTACACTAACTCAACACTCAAACAACCTGGCAGAATTTACTTTAATGACATCCCTATCCCAACTTCTGATTGCGTCAGGTACCTAGGCTTTTATCTTGACGAGAGTCTAACATGGAACACACATATAAAAATCAAAAGACAAGAACTAAATAGGAGGTCTGGACAACTTTACAAGCTACTAAGCCGCAAGTCAACCTTAACTGTGACTAACAAACTTACCATTTATAAGACGTTACTGAGACCTATCTGTACGTATGGAGTAGAACTGTGGGGAACTGCTAAACCATCCAACATCCAAAGAATACAGTCCTTTCAATCCAAAATCCTAAGAATCATAGTTGATGCACCCTATTACCTCGCAAATTCCTTACTCCACAATGACCTTAAAATCCCTTTAGTTAAGGACATCATTACAACCCGTTTTAATAAATTCCACTCTGGCCTTTCCATGCATCCCAATCCTTTAACCCAAGCTCTATTCAGTATTACCCATCCACCGCATCGCCTGAAAAGGAAATGGCTCTGTGACCTTCTCATTGCCAACACTTTATAAAAAAGAAATAATATGAAGAGAAAAAAAACAACCTGTGTATTGTAAATAGAGATTAAGGAGTTCTGCCATTGGGCATCTTCTCCATCAAGTGAAGTACACGCTAAGTTCTTTCTTATTTTTCTGTATTTTTTATAAAANACTATAACTAATCTACTAACTTATATATGTGGTCGCCGATCAGACAGTAGGCTATTTGTACTGTCTGAAGGTGGTTACTTTCAACAGAGAACAGAAAGACTCAAAACGTGTCCATAAATTTCTATTTATACTGTGATTATTAACCAGCACATTACTAGATGCAAAACATGTAGAAAGTAATTAATATTAAAGTTTAAAAAAAAAAAAAATTAAATTATTACATTTATTAATCTCTAAATAATTTATTTTCTATTACTCCTCTTTATTTATGGTAAAAATATATGATTTATTAATTTATTTGTGTATCATAATGAAGTATGTGTTTTCTATTAGAGCATGGGGCAAGGCCAGATTCCACCAAATATGATTGGGCCTCCAGGGAGACCTGTTGGGGGAGCACAAATGCCTGTTAATCAACTTCAACAGCAAAGTAAGCAAGCTCTTCTGTTGTGTTATTTTAATTTATTTATTTTAACTCTAAATGGAGCTAACTTTTATTTGATTTTTCAGTGGGACCTATGGGTAAAGTGCCAAGTGGTATTAAAACAAACATAAAAGCTGCAACACAGATGCACCCCTATAGTCGTTAAGCATAATTTGTAATTATTAATTGTATGTATTAATTCAATTACTGTTATTAATTTTCACTGTTGTAAATATTTTTATTGTAATAATAATAAGGCTTGTTAATAAATTGGTTTACTTTATGTTTGATATTTTTCTAATTTTTTATCTAAATCTTTAAGAAATAATTTGTTCTCATCATACAAATATGAAATTAATGGCGTGTTTAGATCTCAAGACAAAAAGTCTGACATGCCAGAACCACATCAACTAAGAATTTATTAGTTTAAGAATAGTTTATAGTAGTTTAAGAAAAGTTTTCATGTCCCACTAGTAGGGTAAAAAGGGCGGTTCTGGCACACGCAAATGAAGAAAATGGCGGACACCTTGGTGTCCCGGACCCAGCGCTCGGGGTCTTGCCTCTAGATCCTATTCTTCATTTCATTTTCTCTATATACATTTTATATATATATATATATATACACCTCTTT
>KZ806933.1:374317-389019 GCA_000696205.2 Oncopeltus fasciatus | reverse complement strand
AGTTTATAATGTGAACAACCTATATGTCTATCATATGTGACTCATCTATATCTATCATATATAAATGAGTCACATTTGGACCAAAAAGTATTGTATGAAGGTTTATAAAATAAAAAATTTCTAAAACATTTAACCAGCAACACATATTTCTAAGAAATTTCTTTACTCGCCACCTGCGTCATGAGAGTATCATCGACTAAAGTCCATAAAAGCACCTCTAGTAAGAAAATTATTCAAAAATACTAAACCCACAACACATATTTATAAGAAATTTGCTCAATAATGTGCCCTGTACATCAAACGTCTCTCAAGTAGAAGTACATAAAGACCCTATCATACAAAAAAAATTATCCGAAATACAAAACCCTCAACCCTTATTATGAAGAAATTCGCTATTTACCACACTACCTAAGTCATGAAGGTGTGATCCAATAAATTATTCTAAAGAGTTAGAAAGAAAAATATATCAAAATACTAAGCCCGCAACACTTATTTAGAATAAATTAGCTAGTTGACCCTTTGCGTCATAAAAGTGTGTCCCGCAAAATTCCCCATCAGAATCTGTAAGAATTTTCTAAAAAAATATCAAAATACTAAACCCTGTACGCATATTTTTATACACATAAAATTATCCAAAATGCAACACCCTCAACACATATATCGAAGAAATTCGAATTAAAAAAAATTCTTAACTTGACGCATCCTCTTCATAAAACGTATTGCAGTACACAAATACATCAAAACTCTAAATTACAATAGAAATATCAAAATACTAAGCCCGCAACTCATATTTCGAAGAAATTTGCTCAATGACGTAACCTGTGCATCAAACGTCAATCCAAGAACAAAATTACTTAAGACCATATATTTAAATAAAATTTTTCAAAAATAACTCCACAACACATATTTTTTTAAAGAAATTAGCTCTTTAGCGCACTGTTTGCATCATAAATGTGTTTTATACAAATTCCACATGATACCCTATAAGACTAAGAAAAATATCTAAATACTAAACCCTCAACATATTTTTTTTTAAATTCGCTGTTAGACAGCGAATCGCCCTTTTCACTTAACACTTTTATCACTCGACTGTCCAAGTGATTGCTTGTCACAGTCAGTTATACAGTCTCTCCCTCTCAAGGGGCTCTTATGTTAGGTAAATAATCTAAAGGGTTATTATTATTTCTACCACCAATGAATATAGAACTCTCATACCTTATATTCTCCGTCTTCATTGGTTTCTGTACATCCTCTCCGGTTGGCGAGCGCTTTCGGACACTGTCCATCTTCTGGCCGAATACTTACGTTCACTGTCACGGTCCGTATTCAACTCCCACAGTGGGACAGTGTCCGAAAGCGCTCGCCAACGGGAGAGGATGTACAGAAACCAATGAAGACGGAGAATATAAGGTATGAGGGCTCTTATGTTGTTTAGGCAGATAGGGTTTTCAGAAACTGAAATACTGACTATCGGACCCAAGCCATGAGGCCGCTGGTTGGAGCAAGGATGAAAACTAAAAAGAGTTTAAACAATTAAATGAACAAAAGAAATTATATATTTCTGCCATAAAAAACAAATACTTATCAAATAAGTTTAATTAATAATATAATTCTGTACACAAAAGGAAATAAAAATTAGAAATCATAAATGAGGCGCCTCCTATAATAAAATAAAAACATAAAATGCATATAAATACCATACAAATATATAACACAGGAATATTGCGGATTACCAAGCTTCCTATGTATGAGAGATGGAGGCGATCACTGTTTATGTATGTAAGAAAGGGAGGCTGGACAGTTATGGTGAAATGCGCTAATGACGCATTGGTCAAAAATAATTTAACCTCCAGCCGTCAGTACATACAGGAACAGTAATATTTGTTACAAGCAATTAGAATAAAAGGTAGTAAATCTTAAGAGCAGGCACAGATGCGGTCGAGGGATGGCGACTTTGCCCTTTGATCTCCACCACCCATGATTATGGAGGCGAAAAGAAAAATCAGCGCATGATACGCTAAATTAAAAATGTTCGCACTCGCGGATAAATCCCAGCACATTAATGTCTTTACTCACGTAACCGGTGGAGTCCTTACTGGTCTGAATAAAGTGCGCTGGGTTATCGTTCGAGTCCGGAAAACTAGTTTTTTCTCCCTTGACCAGGAATGTGTCTGGATGCAGCTCACACTCCTGTATCAAGCCAATGAGAGAGAGAGAGAGAGAGAGAGAAGCGAGCAGGGTAGCATAAATGGCTGAAACTTAAAAGAGGTTTGTTAAAAGAGCGGCTAACCCTTTCTGATCAACAGCTAGTTCCAGACTGACTTGTCTTCCGGGACCTGCTCTTAGGTTCTCCATACCCTCTCTCTCGGGGCCACGACGAACTATCTTTCACTCCAGTGAGCACAATCTGGCGGAAACTATGCGCACAAATTACGGTTCGCGGAAAATTATCGTCACAACACTAACATTAAACACTACAATGCTTATATTAGCAAATATTAACAAAACAAACATACATGTGGCCTGCATACATATATATAGTCATAGGTAGGTAAAACTAGACTTGGCCTTCTACGAAAAGTAAGTATGGTACCTTCCAGTAAGTCTAGTAAAGGTCCATGCGATGAGCTGCCTTCTCATGACTTGCTGCGGTGTGTAGTAAGGTGAGTTATTTTGTCGACATATTCTTCTCGTCCTCAATATTATGCCTAGTGGGATTGAAAATTATTCATTATAATTTATATTGTCACTACAGAAAAAAATTCCAAAAGTTAGGAAGAGAATTTAGAGACAAGATTATGTTCCCCAAGAAAAAAGTTAATGAGTTGTCTTTAGTCACCACTGTGACTGTAATTTAGCTGCACTGAGATAGAGGCATTTCCTTCACCATGCTCCTTAGATTTAGGTCAATTATTTAATAATACTGATTTTCAGGGATCTGAAACTAGCACTCACCTTAACTATTATGTTAGATTACAGAAGAATATTAAAACTTGTGAAATATGTTTATTTATGCTTGAATGATTTGTCTTATAATTGATGATGTTTTTAGGGGAAGAACGTATAGTGAATGAACATAGAACCTCTAGGAAAGTAAAACTTCTGAGTTGACAAATTCTTGAAATTTCAGCTTCCATATTTTCTGAACATTGATCAATTTATTTCAATTCATTATTGATGCAAGTTACCTCTCTAGGCAAAGTTTCACTTTTCAACTCTAGCAGTTCTTTTTTGTTTCAACTGAGCAACCACTTTCTTGAATGGCAGTCTCATGATATCTTTCAAGTCTTCATATTATATTTTACCGTAACATATTGCAAAGTTGTTTTCTGCAGTTTATAATGTGAACAACCACCCTGGGGAGATTTCTCCACTCAACGCCATTGCCCTGATGATGGCTTACTAGCTAAGCCGACTGAGATTGTCAGTTGTTTTCTGCAGTTTACAATGTGAACAACCACCCTGGGGAGATTTCTCCACTCAACGCCATTGCCCTGATGATGGCTTACTAGCTAAGCCGAAACGTTGGCATAAATAAAAATATTACTCCAAATTTTGGTGTATATTTTTTTTTCTTCCTGGCCGAAACCCCGACCATTCTCACATGGTAACATATTGCATTATTATTACTTTCATTTTCTTAATTGTTTAAATTTTTATATATTTCTAATATTTTAAACTTATCATGATAATCGATCTATGGAATATAAATGGACTTATTTATAGAAAATCAGAATTACTATTGTTCATGCTTGACAATGATTGCGACATACTATGTTTACAAGAAACTAAACTAAATAAAGTAAAATATAGA
Source organism: Oncopeltus fasciatus (assembly GCA_000696205.2). Taxonomy (NCBI): domain Eukaryota; kingdom Metazoa; phylum Arthropoda; class Insecta; order Hemiptera; family Lygaeidae; genus Oncopeltus; species Oncopeltus fasciatus. Next base: position 385,205 of record KZ806933.1, on the reverse strand, counting down.
ATACATGAAATGCAAGGGAGCCAGAAAAAAAATCTTACTACCTCAGTTTATTTCTTGTATAAAATTTAACACCAAAAATATGTCAACAAGAGACATGTTAGACATATTAGATGATTTTTGTTGGGGTTCGGTCAAGGTAGATCCAAAAAAATACAATTTTTTTAAAAAAAAGTGTCTTTTTTAAAAAAAATTATCTGCCGACGTTACGGCTTACTTTGTAAGCCATCTTCAGGGCTGTAGAAATACAATAATAATTTACAATATTATAATATAGAATTGCCATAATGTAATGTGATATCGAAAGCTATGTAAGAGAATTTAAAAACATGCAGACAACAACCTATAAATTAAAAAAAAAAATTGAAAAATTATTGAAAAAAAAAAAAAAAAATTAAAACATAATTGACCACACCTACCTTACCATGAAGATGATTTTCAGGGATTTTGCAGGAAGATTGATAATTTATAAAGGGGAAATCCATACAACTTGGTGCATGAATATCAGCGAATATATAGGGACAATAGACCAGAAGTGAAAATAATGTTTGATGGGGACCAGAAATACTACAGTCAAAAGTACAACATGCTACAAAATTGGTAAAAAATAAGAAAGCTATTGTTCCTGATATTTTGAAGCTCATAAAGGAAGAAAACATGGGAATATTAGTCAGGCTTTTTAATCATGTGTATTCAGGTGGAGAAATTCCAGAAGATTGGTTTAAACCAGAGTTCATTATCTTACCTGAAAAACAATGTCCAGAGAAATATAGTGACTACAGACTGATAAGCCTTATGAGTCATTCACTGAAGGTAATCTTACATTTAATTCAGAAAAGAATAAAAAAGAAATGTAAAGAAGATCAGGACTTTTGGATTGCAGAATAGGTTGGGAGCTCGAGGAGCACTATTTGCATTAAATGCTGTGACCAATGTAAGGATGATTTTGCCGTTTTTATTGATTATGAGGTGTTTGATTGAGTTCAGTATGATAAGTTGTTGGAGATGTTAAGGGGCAAGAACCCCTTGCGAATCAATCTGGTCGGTGAGGACTTCTACGGATACTGATCATGGCATCAAACAGCAACAGCTCTACACAACCTGGATTATGGTATAAAAATTAATAGTTAACTTATAAATATTATATTTAACCACAAGATGTGGAAATGTTGTTCTGTGTGACGAGTTGGTTGGACTGCAAAAAATCTTAAAAGCCATAGATATTAGGCAACAAATATGCCTGAACATCTACTGCTGTGAATGGTTCAAAACATCCAAACAAAATACATGGTTTTTAGTCAATCGCCATATTATGGTATGAAATTAGAAGTAAATGGTCAGCAGATTCAGAGAGTTACCTGTTTCAGATATCTTGGTTGCAATATCTCTGATTAGCAGGACCTGGTCAAGGAAATTAAATTAAGGATCAAGATAGCCCATGCAGCATTTAAAAAAATTAGAACACTTTTGTAATGACAGCTTGAACATGCAACTTCAAAAACGGATGGTTCTTCAAATGCTATTTGTAGTCGTTTCTCTTGTATGGTGTTAAGGCGTGGACTTGGGAAATATCTATCATTAATCATATTGAAACATTCTAGATGTAGCTTTACAGACGAATGTTCAAAATACCTTTGGCGGCTGTGCAGATAAAGGAGGCCGATTTTAGTAGAGTGGATGCAGGCCATGAGTTGCTCAACAATGTAAAACAGAAAAAGAGCGTATTGGGGTCACCTGTTGCAACTGGTATAGTTTCCTCCAGCTGTTTATGATGGTTAAGATTAAGGGTTGTAGATGAATTTAAAGAAAACAAGCCTCTTAGCTGAAAAATATTAGAGAATGAACCGGTATAAAGAAGGTTGAACAACTGTTTATACTGGCTCAAGATAGAGTTTTGCCATGTTAGTTGCCAATATCAAGGGTACTTAATATGGCACGTCAAATTCATTGAAGCCTTTCATATTTAACTTATGGTTTAAACGGAGGCAAATATTCATAGAGTTGTGAATCATCACGATGGCCATCAACTTTATATAAGTTTTGCTTGTTCAGTATTTCGTTAAAATGTTAAAGTTGTGACATAACATAAGCTATCAAGTTCCATTATGCTTTTCAATTGAGCCCTCAAGAAAGCCAAAACAGTTGCGAAAGCTCAGCAAAATGACTTTTCGCCACAGTCATGCCTGGAAGAAGAATTTATGAATATTTTTTTTGTTTAATATATCTTCAATCTCAATTTATATTTTGTGTTATCTCATATTGTTTTTAATTCCAAATAGTAAACAAGAATTTCAAATCCTAACAGTCAATTTTTAATAAATTGTAATCTATGGTTAAGGTGACCCTAGAGACTTCAAATGTACATAAAGTTCATACAGGATGAGTAATTGAGGCTTGAATAAAAAGTTCCTGAGGGTTGTAATGGCCATAGACAATGGTAGGCCTGCCTTATTTCTAATAATAATGAAACCATCCTCTTTTGCTGATTTCCCACTTTTTATGAGTTAATTAATAAAATAAAATATAAATTACTGTAATAAACATTTGCAAATGTTCTACTTCATATCACTTTCACCATTTCTGATTTCATAGAGCAAATAGCTTAAACTATTAAAACTGACATTTTAGTAAACTCAGGCTAATGTAAGCAGAGAGAGGAGCAGGACATATTTCGACCCATTCTATTAGGTGAGGATACTTAACCACTGGAGGATGAGAAAGTCGAGGAGGCACTCAAGAAGCTGAAGAGCCACAAGGCACCAGGAATGATTGGTCTTTCAGCAAAGTTCCTTTAGTAATTTGGAGGTAACTAGTTGACCATGAAGCTTTATGAAGAGAGGTTTGTCCTTGGCTAATATTGGTTTGTTAACAAAAAAAAGTTTGTTTTTTTTCCAACATTTTGGCCTAAAATTCAGGCCTCATTCATCAGGGCAAATGGGGTGAGAGGGAAAAAGAGACTCCTGCTCTCTTGAAGCCGAAATGTTGGCAAAAATGAAAAAAAATTTTTTGGTTACAAATCAGTTTTTAATTCTTCAGCTCCCTAGACCGAATTCCTGACAAACCTCTCCTCATAAAACATGGAATAATGTCAGCCAATCTGGGTTACTTTAAACTGAGACAACACCTTTATAGCAGGATGGTGACAAGAACAAAGATCCTTCAGTAGAAGGATTAATCAGCCTAGTCCTTACTTATTGTGGAGACCTGAACCACAACCAGAGTGTAATGCCAGAATTACTTTGTCTTCGAGAGGAGAATCCTTAGAAGGATATTAGGAGCAGTTCTCACATATGAAGGATGGTGGCCTAGGAAGTCTACAATCAAGCCAGCCCGACTCAGATAATGGGCTGGGCATCTAGCATGCATCGGCAAGGGAAACGAAATCCTGTGGAGAGTGCTCACGATGACCACCCGTGGAAAGAGAAGAGTCGGTTGACCAAGGCAGCTCTGGATAGACTGTGTGGCCAATGACCGTGGTGGTCCGCAACTGATGACTGCAGCACTAGACTCCTGGCGGGTACTATTGAGGAGGCCTGGACACAACATTGTATTGTAGCGCTGCGTTAATAATAATAATAAATAATAATCAGATGATGGTAATCAGAATAAATAATCTTTACCATTTAGAAACTATAGCAGCTTTAAATTTTAATTCTTACTTCATTCCAGTTCATTCAGTCCATCAACACTTTCATGGATACCTTCTGGTGATACATCTGGGAAACTCACAATGAGCAGGGAACATACAACAATGTTGATGAGATCTAGGACTAGGAGCCTTAAAGTTTGAGATAGGCATTAGCTAACAAAAATATTAAGAGCAGAAATGATTATGCATATTGAATTAGTTAAAAAAAAAGAAGATATATAAAACTAAAGAACTCTCACAATGATTGAAAATTAATCATGATGACCACCCGATTGCGGAGGACACCCTCCTTAAATAAATTTGATTGCATTAATTATCCAGCATTCTATAAGAAATAAATCCTTAATTTATACTTATATCTAAATTATATTTATCGCTACAATACTAAACCCAAAGTTTGACCTTTAATGTGGTGTAGATAATTGCCAATTAGTGTGATAAATGAATGACACAAGGGAGGAAGTTCAAGGAGTTTTACCAGATTAATGTAATTAACTACTTGATTTGTTTATTAGTTTATTTTTTGTTTTTTTCTTTCATCAATTGCACAATAGAAAATATATTTTTCCTCACATTTCCATTAAACATTTAATTCATCTTTGATCTTACATAATGTAAATAATGGTCAATAAATAATGTATATATATATATATATACTGAAATAATGATTCAAAACTTTCCTTCTATTTGATTTCTTAGTGGTAGCTAAAAATATACAAATACAAATAATTCTCTTATTTCTATTTATATTAAATGTAAACATCTGAAGTCTGTTCTTCTGAAGTTTTCTTCTTTTTTCTTTCTTTCTAATTTACAGCAAAAATATTTATAACAATTGCATATCATGTTTACATGAATATATGAATATACATATCCAAATTCTTTAAACTAATAATGAAAACTAAATAACCAAAACAAACCTATAAACTTTAAAAACATAACAATATACATTAGTAAAATAATGAATTTTATCATATATATATATATATATATATATATATATATATATATATATATATATACATATATACATATACACTCACAAATACACACATAGTGTTAGATCTGAATTTAATCAACAAAAGGTAACAATATGTAATGCTTAGATATCCTTTTGTACATCCAATTACTTATACTTGAACTATATCCTACAAGGCAGTGCTTGGATCCATAAGTCAAGCATCAAGCCCTTGTTTTTTATTTGTACAGTTATACAATGAAAATAAATAATAAAACTCGTAGGTTGGGTGGTAGCCTAAATTGTGAATTTTTCTTTCAAGTGAAGGTATGTTTACCTTTGGATATTGTTATATCCAATTTCTAAATAACTTATCGTCAGTCAAGACTATAAGCAGAAAATATTTACGATGAAAGCTACTGTCTTATGACAAATGATTCATGTTTTTGAAATCACTTACAATTTTATCCTAAATTTTCAGAAAATACTTTAAACTAAAATAAATTAAAATATTTTCGCTAATTTTAAAAATCTCTGGCTTTTAATGAGGGCAATATAGCTAAGTAGGTATTGGAGAACCTCTCTTGGGAAACTATCTGAAACTTCATTATCTCAGAAAACAAATAGAATTAACGAAACATAAAATAAAATAAAAATAAGATAAATGTCTTCTTAATTTGTCTTAACTACTTTTTAAGAATCTAATTTTAGGTTTTTCTGTAGAAATAAATTATATTCGCTATGAGATGAAGTAATTATTATAGTATGTTAATTGTATATAAATTAGTTAATTATATTAATCAATTATATTGATTAATTAATTTTATTATCCAATTAATCAAATACCATTTGCGAATTGCATTCAATTAATCAAATTATTTAGTAATTAATTATCATATTCAAAATCATGAAGCAGAGTAAAAATTGTTTTACTTATCTATATTTGTTTTCCAGTTTTGAGAATATAACTATTTTTAAGACCAGGAAAGCTTCTTATAGATTTAAATTTGCACAGCCATTTAATATCACAAATGTTTTGGAATGTTGATTAAAATTGGTACTAAGAAATTAAAGTTATATTTATAAGTGCCTCAAAATAAAACAAATAATATGCATTACTTAATTTTTGTAAGTACATAACACCCAACAACTACGAGTTATATCTAAACAAAAATTATAAACTTCATTAAAAATTTCTCCAAAATAATATTTACAAATTTTCTTTTCTACATATTGGTATAAATATTAACAATGTTATCACAAAACAAGAAATGATCTTTGTTAGCGCTGCTTTATACACACACACACACATAATATCTAACATTGCCACCTTTCCTTTAGAACAGGGAAATAAATTAAATAAAACTATCCTGCAAATGAAAGGATTAATGGCAAAGATAAACAACAGGAAGACAAATAGAAGCCTAACACTACATACTGTGAGAGAATACAAGGAATATTGTAATAAACTAAGTATACAAAACAAAGCAATACCACTAGTTCACAGAAAGGTATTATTTCATTATGATATTGTGCTAAATGTTTAAATTCATTTTAAGTAATTATAAAATGAATAATAGTTATTGTCACTTTCAATCAAATTAATACTGTACTCTATTTTGATTTGTTTAATAACATTTGAAGTTCATTTAAAGTAATTGATGTTTTGAGTAAACAAAATTTTACTTTATGAACAAAACTAATGCAGCGCTAAGTATCCAATATAAGATTTTCCTTTGACAATTTATACAATATATATTTATAAACATTGATTGTGTCCTATGTACATTTCATTTAGTCTATTACAATAACAAAAAATATTATTTACACTTATATTATATGTCTTATAGCATATACTATATACTATCGACCAACTATACATAGATTAGCATACTGAATTACATCATTATAGTCTTAAGTTTTAGTACCTTAGAGAGAAAATTAAAAATAAATTAATTCTCTTCACTTAAGCTAGTTTCCAAAGGAATGATGGCCAATGAGGTGTCAAGCAAAGTATGTTAAGTGCTAAGAAATAGAAAAAAAAAGTCACTGCTAAAGTTGACACAACAGGACATGAGAAAATTAAAAAAAAAGGAGTACATTACTTCTTTATCATACTCTGAAAATATTTTATTAGAACTTAGACACTTAGAAAACTGCTCTAATAAAAATTAAATTAAGTAAATTATTTCAATTAAAATAAGATGAAAATATAGTAAATGAAGAGCAGTTTAAGACAATAGTTACAGATGGATTTTTTAAAGTGAGTGAATGTTTCCTCAGAGGCACCAAAATTTCCCTGCATTAAGTTAATTCAATTTTTAATTAAGGAAAAATAATTGAAACCTTTAAAAATGTATTAAAATGCTTTAAGATTATTTTAATAATTAGTATCAATCCAAGAGGACAAATGGCACTATGAATAAATCCATCAGACTAAATCCTTTAGAAAAATATCTCAATTCCTTATGGAAACTCAATTTGATGAATTTTGGCAAATATTAATATAGGTACTATACAAATATGTATTAGTATATGCTAATTTCTTAGTTTGTTGAGCCTCATCACGAAAAGAATGATAATTGTGATTAAACTTTCTCATTTTGTTAAATAATTAAAACACTTTCTGCATTATAATTTAACGATATAATACACTTTTTTTTTCTTTTTAAATAAAACTTGATAATTAGAACATTCAATTATTTTAGATGAAAATTTATAACATTCAGTACTCAATATAACTTGTTAAATAAAACTGATGAGTACTTAATTGTTTTTAACAAATTAGAGCAAATACATTAGTAAATAAATATCATTATTTTAGACGGATATTCATTTTTGATTTTATATAATTTTGATTCTTTAAATTAGGGGAAATATGAGCAATGAATGAAATAAAATTTTCCCCTAGCAATGCAAACAAGGCAGTATTGCAATTTTTTATTTTTTTAAATATTGAAAATGAGATGTGAATTAATCATTTTGAAGCATTGTTCATATCCTGAAAAGGGCCACATTTATAATACTTTTATTTACAAGAGGTAGAAACACTGAGATAACAAAAGGAAGGCAAATAGAATTTTTCACAGCTGGTACCATTTTTTGTCTTTATATTTGAGCATAACCTGATGAGCAGTTCCAGAGAATGATTCTGCTTCATTCATCATTCTCGCAGTTCTCTCTTCTAGTTGAGACAGCTTCTCTCCTCTTTCAACAGCCATCTGGTGTGCTCTAGAGATTTCACTGCAAGCCCTAGTAGCATTTTGCTCTACTGCTGCAGTCCCTGGAATATGCTTGGCAACTGTTCTTGAAGCCTTTCCACTAGATTCACCAACTATAAAATGAGTCATTAATAATAATAACAAAATAAATTTATGTTGTTAATAATCAGAAATTTCTTTCATTTATAATTTGTTAAGTTTATTGGTAACAGAAAGATCTCTCTCATATAGTTTTTTCGACTAATTTTTAAATATTCATCATAAGATGAATTTCTGATGATATCAAAAAATAAGATAATTTCATCTTGCAAAAACTGCATAATTTTAATTTGGTAAAAATAACCAAATATCTCAGGATCACAATTGATAAATATTTGTATTTGTAATTTCCTCATTATTTATTATTTATAAAAATCTTTGTTTTATAACCTTTATTTACATATTACATTCTGTTGAAAATAAATAAAAACATTTTGTAATTTGATTACAATAAATAATAATAAAAAAATGACATTAATGAAAGTCACATGAGGAGAGAAGGTGACCAGTGACACCACTCCCAAATTATTTACAGACTATGTCCCTTTTATTTTTTTAAATTATATAGTTTAAATGTGTTATAAGTTATCCACAAGTATGAGCTCTAAAATATTAATTTATTTTTCAATTAATATAATTTATACAAAATTTCATATTTAGTATAGCATTGCACTTCTGACATCTTAGAACTTGACCTAAATCTGGAAAAGACAATGGTAAAAGTCACTGACACACTATGAAACATATGAAATATGCTATTCAATCAAGGAAAGAAAAATCATTTAAAAAATTCTGTGTTGAGAGAAGAAGCAAAAATCTGACAAAATTTAAAAATTTGTATTTTTTTGGATCTACCTTGACTGAACCCCAACAAAAATCATTTAATAATGATAGTTTGTACATTATGTTTATATAAATAAGTACATTTTTATGGCAATGACCACAAACATGCATGAAAAATCCTTTCATATTATTAATAAAAGGACAATTAAAAAAAAAACAAAAAAACTGTTTCATCAAATTTAAAGGACAGTAAAAGTTTTAAACAATTAATGAGAGGGAATAAAACAAAAAAATCTATGTTATTTATGTATAAATAAAAATTGTTTAAAATTTACGTGGAATAATAAACCACAACCAAATAAATATTTATAAAAAAAAATTAAAAAAGTAAATGACGAGAGATATATTCGTCTTTCTCGTGGGTTAGGCTCTCGCTATTGTGGTGGGAATTTAATAAGACATCTAACTCGCCCTGGTGGTGTAATGGTTAAACACGCCGCCCCGGATAGCAGGAGATCCAGGTTCGCCTCCTGGCTGGGACAGATAGATTTTTTTTTATTCTATTCCCTCTCATTAATTGTTTAAAATTTACGTGGAATAATAAACCACAACCAAATAAATATTTATAAAAAAAAAATTAAAAAAGTAAATGACGAGAGATATATTCGTCTTTCTCGTGGGTTAGGCTCTCGCTATTGTGGTGGGAATTTAATAAGACATCTAACTCGCCCTGGTGGTGTAATGGTTAAACACGCCGCCCCGGATAGCAGGAGATCCAGGTTCGCCTCCTGGCTGGGACAGATAGATTTTTTTTATTCTATTCCCTCTCATTAATTGTTTAAAATTTGTGTGGGACAATAAACCACAACCAAATAAATATTTATAAAGTAAATGTTTTAACCTTATTTAATACTTATCAATAGTTGATAATTCCTTTCGATCATTCTCTTTTCTTCCAAAAAGTCTCCATTTAGTAATTTTTTTCAAAGAAGAAACATGACAGTTTACATCAAAATTTTCATAATTTTAAGGCATTACTACTTGCCAGGGAGTATGGCGTGTTGAAAGATACTATTAGCAGTGTCTACAGTGATCAATCATGAACTTGCTCCCCAGCAATCAGCTAAGAGGTTAGAAATTTGTGAAAATATATTGAAAAACCCTTCTGACATGAGATTTTATCAGAAAATTTTCAACCTTTGATGAAAAGTGGCTTTATTGAGGAAATGCAATTACCCGTAAGTATTGGATAGATTGTGGTCAAACTGTTATTCTAGGTGCTGCAGCATGAGGAAGATTAAAAAAAAAATCCTGTTGTTATAACAAAAAAATGTTATTCATCCTTGTTCCTGATGGATGAATTTTGAAGTTTACTGCAACCAAGTAGAATTATTGTAAGCAAAGTTGTCAGTATTATCCTGTTTTGATCAACTGAACAGGAGATTCATTCCAACAAGGTAATGTTCTCACACAAGGAAAAGCTTAAAGAACTTCTTGGGTTCGAACTCCAGTCTCACCCATTATACCTTGCACCATTACTACTTGTTTCAATCCAAGGCCCATTTTCTTGATTAAATTTTGTGATAGTTGAAATTACGGTCGAAGAGATTTATGACAGCCTTCCCAAAAAATGGTATGAGTGTGTGATCGAGCAATTAGCTAGCAGATGGCCAATGACGGTTTATAACAATGGACTATATAAACTTTGAGTGTTATTAAGTATTATTTTATACCAAAAATACAATAATTCAAATGTTTGGTTGGAAGACAGCCATTTTTTAAAATACAACTCTTTGTTTTGACATAGATAATTTTATACAATAATTAAATTTTTTTCTATTGCAATTATTTGAAAACAACCACTTTCAGAAAGAAAGTGAGTGAAAGAGAAATTGTTTGAAATAAAATGCTTTTTATATATATAGTGGTAGTAGTAGTAGATCATAATGGAGGGCAATCACATTCTAGGTTATTACGCCCTATAAATTCCCTTTAATATATTTACTATAAATTAGTTAATAAAAGACAGGAATCAGGATTATTTCGATCACTATAACAACCTAAATTAATGGATTAATTGATAACATTTTTTTTAAGCATTATTATATATACTTAGATGATTTTAGTTGGGGTTCGGTCAAGGTAGAACCAAAAACACAAATTTAAAAAATGTATTTTTTAATAAAGGATTATTATCTGCAAACGTTGGCAGATAATCCTTTTTTTTTAAATACATTTTTT
>KZ806933.1:341638-359316 GCA_000696205.2 Oncopeltus fasciatus | reverse complement strand
ATGGCCTATATAATATAGATGTGGTTTTATCAAAATAGCTACTCATATTTTATGATGAAACTCACAAATAGAGAGAGATTTATATCTTATAAATAACTATATAAAAACCACTTCTTTTTTTATATCTGTGGATTTCAAAATTTATAATTTTCTTAATAACCTATATTTGAGTAAAAAATACTTTTTATTAGCATAAACTAAAAAATTGTTTGATTTTTCTACAATTTTTTTTATTCTTGCTCAAATGTTTTCTACTTAAATGTGTCGTCTTTAAAAGCTCTCAATTAAAGATGTGACCTCCACAGAGTATGGAAAATGCAATGTTTTGGACTGTAGAGATTACATCTTGTATTCAGAGCTCCTAAAGAATACCCATTAGGGTCAAAAACATTTTATCAACATTAATTAAATTTTTGGAGAAAACTATTTATTAATTAATCCCAGTATTAAAGAAACCTTTAATCTGGTTTAAATAATGATAAAAAATAATCCTTGAAAGAAAAATACTATAAATTTTTTTTTTTTTTTTTTTCAAAACTGCTCAAAGTTCATAAATTGATATTTTACAAATATAAACCATAGAAAATGCGAACATTAAAAAAATTAATTATCTAATCTCTAATTATTCATACCAGAATTCTGCTGATACAGTAAATTTCTGAACTTCAGTAGGCGAGCACAAAAACAATCCATTGCCATGATTGCTGAAGCAAAATGTTCTTGCAATCCTAGAATACACATATTTTTGTATTAAATTAAATGTCCACAAATTCAAAAAATACAAAAATAATACATATCACAATGAAACGCCCTTTTATTTATTAAAAATACAACCTCTCAATTTATTATTTTGTATTAATTCACAAAGAATGTAAAATCAAGATGAGAATTTGAGGGCCATGTGTTTTGTACTGTGTTTACTGTTGAAATATTTTGTTGCACATTCTTCAGAGAATTTCCATACTTTGCAGTCTGAGATAGTATTGTGCTCATAAACTTGGCCAAGTGCTATCACTGTAGATATTGAAGAAGAAAGGGCATTTTAAAGATCAGATTATGCAATCACAATAAAAATCATGCATTCAGACATGTATAGCTACGGATATATATAGAGAGAGAGTATTTGAAGAAGAAAAATGAAAGCAGAATCATGCATATCATTTCATTGTCAAGTAGAAGCCAATAGTCAAGTCCAGAAAAATATTAAGAAAAAAATATTTTTAAAATAATGTTAAAGATTTGCAGTTCATTGCTACATAAAAATGTTTTTAACTCAGAAAATTGAGCAACCATTAAGCTTTATAATAAATAACATTTTTTTTTTTAATTGGACTAAACTTATTTTGGTTTCTAAACAACTTGTTTATTGCTAGTATATATAAAGTTCTTATAGCAATTATTAATACAAATTTTTATTTAAATAAATTATTATTTTGAAAATGAGCTAGTCAAAATCTATAATTGTGTTCAAGCCAAAGTCATTGTCATTACTGCTTGTGCATATAGTAATAATCATGCAAACAAATAAAAAGTAATTGAAATAATAAATAAAAAACTAAATAAAGAATTAATTATTCCAACTGTGATTGGAAGAAAATAGAGGAAAGATTTTTATACACAACCATAAGAGTGAAAAATAAAGTAGTTGATATTTGAGTAACTTTTAACCAATGACCTAAAGGAAGTGTTGCAATTTGCTAAAGATTGCTCAAAATTTGGAGGGATTCAACAATATATGTTAGTGTGTGTGTATATATATCTGTATATATAAGAACTAACACCAAATAAAGAGGAGTATTTAAAAAAAAATGACCGGTTTATGAAACTGAAGATTTCAAATGGCTATAAATGTTTTAGTCCTATTTATTACTTACCAATACTTATAACCCTTTTAGAACATTCTCTAAGCTTAAATGACATTAAACTTTTAAGTGAAATAGCCTCAGTTATTTGTTGATAGAAGAAAAGTCCAATGAGTGTCTAACGAAATTCTCATAACTTTAAGGAATTACTGGAAAAAATTTTGCAGCCATTGAAGAAGTTTGTGAAATATTAAATATGAAGGGGAAAGTGTCCTTGAACAGTGCAATGATTTGAAAAATTTAGCAGTGGAGTTACAACATTGGAAAGTAAGAAGGGCTCGGGGCGACCATTAATGGATACTGATGAGTAAAATTACTTGAAAAATTACCAGGGAGTGGTGTGTCAAAAGATACTGTTAGTGGCCATCTACTATCCACAGTAAATGTAAAAAAAAAAAAACAACAATAGACTGATAACTCATGAACTTATTCCTCAGCAATCAGCTAGGAGGTTAGAAATTTGAAAAAAAATTATTGAAAAATCCTTCTGATATCGGATTTTATCTGAAGATAGTCACTAATGATGAAAAGTGAGTTTACAGGAGAAATTCAAATACTCATAAATAATGGTTAGATCTTGGCCAAACTGCTTTTCCGGCTGCTGCAAGAGGGCAATTCGAAAAATAAAAAAAAAAATCCATGCTTTACATATTTTTTAATTTTGAAGGTGTCAACTAATTACAAATATGTTCCTGGTGACTGGTCTATGAATTATGAAGTCTACTGGGAACAACTGGAAAGATTGTAAGCCAAATTGTCTGCTTTGGTCAACCGAAAAGGAGTTTTATTCTAATAAGATAATTCTTGTCCTCACATATCCCATCGAGCCAAAGAAGAACTAAATGAGTTCAAACTTCTGCCTCATTTACCTTGCATCATTGAATTGACACTTTTTTCAATCCATGGACCATTTTCTTCAAGGGAATGCGGAAGTTAAAATTGGGGTCCAAGAGTTCTTTGATAGCCATAATAAGGAATGGTATCTAGTGAGATCGAGCAAGTGGCTAGCAGATGGCTAATGGTATGTAATAGTAATTATTATATTATAGCAATGGACTATACTTTAAATTAATATAATTTGATATCAAAGATATAATCATGCAAATATTTTGATTGAAAAATGGCCATTTTTTTATTGACTCATTTATATACTGATTTTTGTGGTCATTCTGAATTTCAAATTACTAACTAAAAGAAAGAATATGCTTGTTAATGGGGATGATATCAGACCCCAGAGAAAGGTTGTTTATTGATGAATGAACATAAATCATTAATTTAGTTAGTTAGGCCAAATTTAGTTATCCACATTATTGATATGCTAGAAAAAAATATAAAGTTATAAGATTATTAATTTTTAATCATTATAGTTCTATGTAAAATTTTTCTATCTGCAATGAAAAGCAAGTTACTTAAAATTTTGATTAATAAATTATAATATAATTAAGTCATTCCATTTTTAGCTGCCTTACATAAAAAAAAAAAAGAATTATGTCTTTATTTAAAAAAAGAGAATAATTGTATTAACCGTTTTTTCTTCCGGGTGAACAACAACAAGAGAATAATTGCTTAAAAATAGTAATGTTTAAAGTTTAAAATAATTATTCTGTATTCATCAAATGAAACTACTGGGCATATTCAAAGAATGCCTAAGACCCCATCATTCATGCAACAATATCATCACTAGTCATTTTCACAGTAAAACATATTTTACAAGAATTATAAAACTATAGGTTTGGATAAAGAAAAATATTAACCCTTTTATTACAGAGTAACAATATATCGTCATTTATAATACTGTGAAAATGACTAGTGATGATATTGTTGCCTGAATGCATATATTGAGTACATATATTGAGTGGTTTTGAAAGAAAGAAGCCATTTGTATAATTATTACAGATATTTTTAAAAAATTTCATTTTTCTCCAAACCTGCCCTATTTAAACAATAAATTATGATGAATAAAACTTACACACATGCATGTACATGCGTGTGGCAATACACACAAACAAACAAAAAAATATATTTATGTGTTGGGTGTTATATGCCGTGGCTACAACAAATTTTTTTTCTGCAACAATTCTTGTCTCATGACACTTAACTACAAAAAGATAATAAGTTAGCCAGGAAAAATAGAAATTAAAGTTGATGTCTAATACCGAGTGCAATTAAAAAGGGTTTTTGCAATATTTAGTTTAAAATATGAAACTTAACTTACTCAAGTTTAGTGGTAAAAATTTAAGCATTAAAAAAGCAAATTTAAAATTTGCTAATAAGGAGTAAGGGTTTTTCATAATCAGTAAGTTTAAATTCCATGTACTAGGAGCCAAAATTTTGTCATTTTTCATAAGAAAAAACACAGAAAGGTGATCAATAAATAACACCAATTGGAGGGAAACTATACAAGCAATCTCAAGTTAAATAAAAATCTTAATTATAGTGCTCAAAATATTAAAATTATTATAATGAAATTCAACACATAAAAATTAAATACTAAGAAAAAGAAAATGAGCAGTATTTAATCTTAAACCATAAATTGTAATAGAATGTTTTCTTGGTCATGATTTTTATTTAAATGGACAATGTTAACATACTATTTAAACGATTATTGCAAATATTTTTCTGTTATCAGAAACATTAGAAGAGGGATTTAACTTAATATATTATTGATTGAATATACTCTGATTGAATGTTTTACCTGATTTGAAATCTTAAATATTTATTGCCTACGTTGTTAAGGTTGTTGGCTTAGTTTATACACTTGCAACATGCCAAAACTTTTAATTGTAAGTCAAATTTTTTTCAATGGTTCATTGGCAAGTACTTAAAATATTATTCTTTTAATTCTTTGATCCAGCTGCATATAATTAATTAAAATAATTATTAAAGAACTATATCAGAAAGAAAGTATGGGCAAAACTAGTATAAGGTGGATAATTGAATATAAATAGGGACAAATTAATTTTTATTTATTTATATATTTTTCTTATTGCGTTTCAAATAATTTGATAACAGTGAAGGTATTTTTATTTAGTATCAAATACAGATAATATTTAGGACAGAAACACAAGAATCGTGAATTTGCAATAGCATACTAGATGGCAAATACTTGTAGCTTTAAATGTGCATAGAATATATTAAATTCTTGTCAAGCAAATATCTCACCCAAATAAATAAATAAATTTATTTTTAGTTAATTTCAACGTATTTTAATTTAATCAAAATTAAATAAATGATACTTCAAGTTGCATTTTAATGAGAACAATAAAAAAGATTTGTGACAGGTAATTACAATTAGTTACTGACTGTAACTAATAAAATAAATAAGTTTCAAAAAAAGGTAAAACAGAAAGTTGATATAAATTAAATTATGTACAGATATTTATGTAAGAATGAAAATCAAAAGTAAGTAACAATTACAATTGCAATTGTAGATAATTAATTAAGTTCCAAAAAAGTCAGACAACACATGACTTAAGAGAAGTAACAAAGTAAACATATATATAAAACAATAAATTCAAAGAAGCAGAGGTTTGCAAATAAAATAANGGTTCAGGGTTTCTGCTGTTTGTATAACATTGTAGTGTAATTGTATGTACAAATAAGCATACATGTGCTTCTTAGAAAGAAAATATTAATGTTTTAATAAATATACTTCCAAAATGCAAACATCTGCAGTTATCTGAATAAATAACCTATGATTGCTGACGCCACTACCTATAACATTTATATAGTTTTATTATTATCATTTAATTTTTATATGAATTTTTTATTAAGGACTAACTAATTTCAGTGCCAGATCCAGATACTGTAAAGAACTGTAATGATACTGTAAAGAAAAATATAATTGAAAAGAATTTCTAACAGTCTTATGAAATATGAGCCACTTTATAGTGTTGCACCCATATAAAATGTAACAATATGCACCACATGTAATTGAAAAAACAAGTTAAAAAATAGTAAATGGTTAAAACTTGTTGCAGAATGAGGTCTAACACAATCAAATATCACAATTTGTAATAAAGTTTAACTTATAGGTTAACTTAAATATATCAGTAAACCTTTTTTTTCTTGTGATCATTTGAACCTCTATCAATCCCCATTCTATGTAAACTTTACATGACAACATACACTTACAAAATACAATGAATAACTTGATTTAAAAAATTAAAATCTAATTTAATAACTAAATTATTGTTATCTTGATCATGAATGACATTGAAGTTTATTCTTATCTTGCATGTCAAGAAAAAAAGGTTATTTTTTTTAGACTTTTAGCCCATAAGGATACATTTCGATATTGTTATTTCGTTAAATAAGGCAGCAGAAGAAGAAGAAGGTATTCTTACCAGAACATAATTAATTGGCTTCAGCAGCCTCATTTACACTATCTATAAACATTTTTATTATATTTTAAATCTCAGTTTTAATAAAGGTGAAAGGATAAAATTTATCGAATGTAAAAAGAGGATATATAAACATGCGATTTGATTGTGTCAGTCATGTTTTGATCAGCAGTCTGTCTTATTATATGAATCTCACTTCTGAGGACATTTATTCCAATTTTCCTCTCTGTAGATGAAGCTTGCAATTATAATTTGACAGTAAAAAAAAAAAAAAAAATGCCAATCAAATATTTTTCCACAAATGTGTGTCAGCTAGATTTAATAAATCTATCTATATTATTAAAAGAAGCAAGGTTTGTTAGAGGTTCTGATTATCCTTAGAATAAGCGTCAACAATAAGATTGGAATATATTGTGTATAAATGACCAGCATTTGAATGAAAGATTCCAACTAGATTACAACTTTGTAAAAGATTATCTATATTTGCTCATTAGGTATATTTTAGAGAAGCCCACCGTCTTCAAAACATCAAATCAGGATTATTAAGTTGCTGGAGAAAACTAAATTAATATTTCACTCACATTAATATTAAAGCAATTGATATTGTAAATGATATGTGTTTATCTGCACAGTATTTTGTACAGTAAAAAACAAAAAAACAGTGGCTAAAAACCTTTGCTTATACTTCAAATGTATGGACTTTATCAAGATTTAAAAATTACAAAATGATTGGATTACTGGTGCAGTAACTGTGGTTTTCTGCAAGGTCAGCACACCATTCCTGACTTTTTTTTTTCAATTCAATGACAAATGACACTTTAATTAGGGCTGGATGTTCCCAAGAGCACACTACGAATCTGGGCCATTACAAACAGAATACAAAAAAAAAAAAAAAAAACTAATAATACACTGTGAGTTTTGAACTAGAGACCTTTGGCTCAGCAGTCCAGTGCTCTAACCAGTGGAGCACTGTGCCTCTAATTATACAAAACATTGACCATAATTGAGTAGACTTTACACTATTATGAATGTATCACCCTCTCGTATTATATAGCCTTATAGAATTAAAAAAGAGATAACTTAATATTAACAAGTTAAATCATAAATTGTCCTAAAAAGAACTTCCTGAGTAAGATAATATCTTTGAAAAACGAGACAACATCTAAAGCATACATTAAACTTAAATCTTCATTACAGCATTACACGACACACTTTAAAATATTTGTTAACTTTGATAAAGAAGTTCCTAAAATTTGTAATTTAATTGAAAATTTCAAAGTGATTTCTTTTTCAGGGAAATGCAATGCTTTAAAATTAATTATTTGAATTATTATGCAATAGTTTATTTTCTTACTTAGTTATTAATATATTTCAATTACACATTAATATTAGTCAATATAAAAAAAACAGAGAACTAATATATATAATTAGTACTTGAAAATGACTTATTTGTCAAAAAAATTCTGGAGATACAAAGAGAACTGGGGCAAGAAATGTAAATTTTAACAACTTTGTTAGGGTGGAAAGAGCTGGAAGTTGATAGGTGTAGCCAACTTGAAATTACAGTTAATTTAAAATTAGCACAAAAGGGCAGGCACGTCTTATGTGTGAAATTTAATGAAAATTAGTTCAAAACTTTTTGTTTTTAATTTAAGTAGTTGCATTATAAAATACAATATCTTACACATATTTAATACATTTTCTTAGAATCATGTGGTTTCAAACGAAAACCAACATTTACAGAATGAGTAGAAGATTCAGCTCTTCATTTGAAGAGAACAAAATTTTTAAAGCTCAATCCATTTATCTCAATAACAACAATCCCTGGTCCACAAGTAACAGTTTGGCTGTTGGATTAAGTTTTAACTTTTAACCCCTTTAGAGTTGAAGAATCAAGTTCATCTAAATGGTTTAAATTGGCACAGTGCACTAGAAAAAAGATCTAATGTACAAATTTCATCAACTTTGGATCAGCTCTTTTTGAGAAAAATACAAAAATGACACAATAGCCAGGAATAACAACAAAAATTTCAAATTTGATTTAATCCCATGATTACAATTGTCTTGAAATGTAAACCGTCTAATTTTGAGAGTGGTGGTCAAGAATTTGAATTGACAAGTCAATTAGAACAGTTTGTTTTCTGTTGAGATAATAAACTAAAAAGCAGATTAAATGAGTAATAGAAGTCATGAGTAATAAACTCTTACCAATGAAACAAAACTTTACAGTCATTAACTGAATTTCAAACTATTAAGTGATTTCTCAGTACATAATAGGAATTCTCATAGTTTTATTTAAATCAACCGAATGAATAATATCATATTGATATAAAAGTGCCCTTGAACTGAGAATTTTCTAAAAGTAAAGTTAAAGCTTTAATTCTAAAAGCAATAATAAACATACAGAAATACAGCATTTTTAAAATTTTGTATGTGCCATCCCTAATTCTAATCAGATGCCTTTGTAGTGCTTAAAAGTGCTTTATCTGTAAGTTTTTTAAAGATTAAAATGCATCTAAGTATTATTATAAGATAATAAACATTAGACAACTTTTATTATCTTATAAACATAACATTAGTGCTTAAGAAATAAATCTTATAGCCCATTATGTTAATTGTTTTACTATTTAATCTACAAAAAAAAAGTACCCTAATTCTTATTTTGTAGAGTATTTTGAAGAAATATACTAATCTGTGCTGTTAGCCATCAAGCTATTGAACATTGCTTCTTGAAAGTCATCATGCAAATAACTATCATATAACAAATTATTGATAAGACAATTTACATATTTATATAAAGCATAATAACAATTTGGATCTGCCACTGAGTACTAATTTTTTTCAGTCATATCCTGAGTAGCATTAGCAAAAAAAAAAAAAAAAAATAGCACACATGTACGCTTGGAAAGTACTGTATAGTGTGGCCCACTTACTGATCAGTGTCTTCATTGACAAACATCTGTTGCCCCCAAATGGACAACATTGGGTCAACAATGCCTGGTTTCCGTGTCTGAAAACTAAATCCAACCTCTGTTATCTTTAGCGAGGCCACACAAAAACATTATTTCTGCCCGGTCACAATAGTACTTAACTAAATCCAATGGCTTAACAATCAATGCCAGCCAATAGAGTAGTTTTAAGTGTTTGTAAAATGGTCAATATAATGAGGAGTAGCTTACAAATAAAAGTAAATAAAATTAGATAAATCATGGAATCCTGGTCTCTCAATAACCTAAATACTTACTGCTACAGTTGCAACCAAATTCTATCTACACAAAAATTTGGATTGCTTGATTATTCATAAAAACATGATTAAAAAAATAAACAGCTTGTTAAGCCACTGGCAATGCATAGACTATATAAATTATGCCATACTACTAGGCAAGTAATTTTTACTAAAATGTGACTAGGTAAAGTGATAATGCTGTGAGCCATAACATTTGAAAAGAAATATTATTTTCATGAAATAAAATAAAAAAAATGCATATTAAAACTGCCTTTAATTATGAAAAATAATTAAACATTACAATAACAATTTTTTAAGAAAAAATAAAAGATTATTTGTTAAATTTTATTTTAATTAATAACAATTTCAACCCCTCTTTTCTGCTTTTTTTGCTTATTCTGAATAATCTTACCTTTGTCTTTCTTTTATATTTTATACCTTAAATATTCTCTAGACATTATGAAATTAACAAATAAAGCTTGAAGTGCAAAGAGTGGTCGAAAAGTTTTGTGATTATTAGAAGATGTGATCGATTGGCATGCTTCTCTTAAACTGTGCTAAAGAAAGACTCATGATCATGCTAATTACTTAAAAGTAACAAGTTTCAAAGGGTGGTATGAAGGATATTTACCTAAGATCTGCTAATGGAAGAAAATCTGTATCTATCAGAGGTCGGAGGCTAGGCAAGCTGTAAGCTGTTACGTGACCATTTGAAATATAGCAAACGAGACATACACTTTCTGTAACCATAAATTTATTTGTTAAGAGAAAAATAAAACAAATGTTTTAGGGAGATGATTCATTACATTAAAATTAAAAATTTTAATTCTAGCAAGAATTATTATTAAACAATTTGTAGAGGTAAACTGTAAAACAACTTCAGTTATTTATGAGTGAAGAGAACTATATTGTTTGATATAAATAGTGTATGAGATTAGCTCTGAGACTTTGATAAGCAAAGTAATAAGCAAGATAATATTATAGAAACTATATACGTGCTGTTGAAATAATTGTAATTATTCTGAGATAAAGATAATGCTTTTCAAGTCTAGGTGCACAATAAAGATAAGATAAAGTAATTGGCTCTCATTATTAAATGACATAATAAATCTCATAATAAATTTTACCCATTGAATTTTCAACCTCATTACTGACACCCTTCCATGTAAGATTGTTCTATGATAAAATTTGGAATTAAATTGATTCATCAGACCGATTTTGCAGTTAAAATCCCCTCCTATGAGTGCTAAGAGTTTGCTAGAATTATATATAATTTTATTCAACTCTTCTTTAAAAAACAGAGTAAAATATTTGAGTTAAATTGACTTAATAGACTGTTTCCTTTAAGATACACTAAACCTATCATACATTTGTCATTTCAAAGTATTAAATATACTGCAAAAAAATCCAATATTCAGTTTTTAGTTTAAAATTCCATCTAATAGTTAAAGAGTTATTCTTAAAAATTTATTTTTTCATAAATTAATTTTGGCCTAATATTATTTTACTTGGGTAAGTTAAAAATGGAGATCAACTTCTTAAGTAAATCCCTAATTATGTTAGAAAATTTTTTGAAATTCTTTATTTGAAGTTATAGACTGTTGCACACAAGATTAAATTCTATCCTTAAACATGAAAGACATCGAAGTGCTTCTCTTACTTTTCTGGCTCAGCTAAAGAATACTTACTAATTATCATAAAATCCATGGATGATTAACATCATACTGGAACTATGCAAGGAATGATCAAGATGTAACTGATATTTAATAATAGTAATTAAATCTAACAAGAACAATATATTGTTGAGTGCTCAGGGGAATCATGTAATGAGAGGACCAAACCCGTTCGGGAAGTGGCTACTTAAAGGCCAACTGCTTCCAGATGACACCAATCTACTTTTCCTCTTTCAAGGAAAATCCAGAATCATCTGGAAGGGACTATACATTATAAAAGTGGCTCGCCAGCAGTCTTCGAGTCAGTGTCAGATCACTGATCTTACAGAATCGGGTTAGTCGTCACCTTTGCAGTAACTACTGACAGGGCAGTGTTAAGGGACAGCTACTAGTGAGTGAAAGTCTCATGTAGACTTTAGAAAGTTTTTCAGGGACCTCTTTGTAAAATAGTCATTTTTCATTTCTTAATTTATCTTATTTACTTATATTTAAGGAAAGTAGATTTAATCTTTATCTGTTATTATTAGAAATAATTATTTATAATAATAAATTAACTTCAATTTATTTCTGTATTTAATCAATAAAATGTCGCTGAGGCTAAACTATCTTAAAGTAGCAGATTAAAAAAGAGAGTTTGAGGAGCTCGATATGGATACTTCTGGATCAAAGTCAGTACTAATACACCTGCATCAATGGGCAATAAACTCGGGCGAGGATCTTAAAACAATTATTTTTGATATACAATTCATTAAACTATCACATGGAAATAAATTATCAGAAAATTATATTGCTTTAGAAAATAAATGATCTGAAAATTCAGTTGCTTTAGGAAAAAAAGTTGGTTAAAAATTCCACAGCCCTAGAAAATAAGTTTAGAGTTTTAGGAAATAAAGTTTTGAAGAATTCTACTGCTCTTAGGCTTTTTGAAAATCAAAAGATCAGAAAACACTAATCCTACAGAAATGTAGTTATCAACTGTAGAAGATTGGTTGGACACTATAAAAAATAGTGTTCAGGAAAAAGTAGATTCCATTCAAAATTAATTAGAGAGTAAATTAGTTAGTAGTCTTAAGTTAAGAGCAGAGACAAAGCCAAACAATTATTAGGTCAAGTCTCTTCTGTACACATGGGTGGAGAGGCTGAGTGCCTCCATTTCAAGATGACAAATTTAGAACAATTTACCAACAAAGAGATTTATTTTTTTACTGACTATAAGCATTTGGTTGCTTTGCTTGGAGGGAAGCCACTTGATGGCCTCAATTCATGAACCCAATATCCCAACAAAGGGATAAGGACTCGAGGTAAGTGACCCAAGTAAGAGTGATCTGGTCTTAAATTGTAATCGACTGTTGGTCAATAATGTGGAGAGCTTTGTCTAAAGCTTTGTTTAGTGCCAATAAAATGGTAATTATGGACAAGATAATTATAATTGCTTACAATTCCTTCCCAAAACTATGACTTGACTTTTAATTCCCAACCTTATATTCTCATACTTTTGGAAAAAAAAAAAAAGAAATCCCTCAGTAAAACTTATCCTAATCTGAAGTTTGCTTTTCCCACTAATTTTTTTTATAATCTTTATTTACATATTACATTCTGTTAAAAATAAATAAAAACATCTTTCCCACTAATAACAAAACTATTTACACCCACCTCAAAGACCCCATCCCCCTCCCTAACAGAACCAATGATGTCTATAAAATTCCTTGTTCCATTCCTAATTACCATGGTTCATACATTGGTCAAACCAAAAATCCTATTTCCCGAAGAACCAACAATCACAAAAATAACAGTAACAAAAAATAAATAAAAACTGCTCCCACAAAACAGGTTATCCATAACAGGCACACTTTAGGCTTTAAAAACATTACTATTATTTTCAATGAATCCTCTGAACTCTAACGCCTGTTATCTGAAACTGTATATATGAACTTACAGCACAATCTAATTAATGACAGAAATAACTTAGAAAAAGTTTCTTCAACTGATTCATACATTTTCAGCATTCTGAAAAACTATCAGTCCTCCTCCAAAATCAACCTATCCAACTGTCTCCTAGATCATCGGGCTACTTATCAAAAATAATTCCTACCTATTTTTTCTGGTAGTGTCCACTTGATGCAGGCCCCCTCACATGCTTCACCCCTAACCTCCATTTTTATATGACTATAATCTCACAGCCTCCACCCATAACCTGTCCATCTTAAGGTTTCCAGTTTCTAATCCTTACCTCTCAGTCATGCAGATTTGTTCCAGGTGACAATACATCTCCTCTCCCCTTCATAAAAGGTAGGAGTGGTAAACTTTCTACACATACTAATATTGTTTTCTGAAGAAATTCATATCATATTACTTTTAGTTATGTTAAGTTTATGCAAGTTTGGTGATTGGCAGGGCGTAGAGTATTATGTTGGACAAATTAGGGTTTTGACCAGGATTAGAAATTATCTAATAAATTAATATTTCATTATTAATAAAATATTCCAAAATTATTGGGTAATTATTTTATTATTTCTAATTTTTTATTCCCAGAACATTTCAGTTCTGAGATGTGACCATAAACCTCCCTCTGATATCTCTCCAGACATTATCACCCTGATGATGATTTATAAGTTAAGTCAAAACTTTGGCAATAATAAAGCAATTACCCAATAATTTTTGAGTATTTTACTTTTTTAATCCTGGCCAAAATTCCTGACTAATTTTCCAGCTTAAGTTTATGTAATAATAATAAAAATCATATAACTGTTTGTTAGCTTACAAACAGTAATAACAGTGATGATCTTTTAGATTAGATCATCAAATAATACCGATATATTTCAATTTAATGTTATTAATGACCAATATAGTGTAAAAGTAAAAGTAAAAATAAATAAAATACCCCTGAAAGTAAAAATAAAGCAATTGGTTAATTGTATTATTATTATTAAATTTTTTTTTGGGGCCATAAACGTTATGATTTGTCATACCTTTAAGTGAAATGATTTCAGCTTTTACAACGAAGTCAATTTCTGTAATTTGTTGTTTATAGACAATATTATGGGATGGAAGTGCTGCAACTATAGCTTGTTTTTCACTTACAATGGCAACAAATTGACGATCACAATTGACTTCACTGCTCATAGACCCTGGAGGAGACATTCTACTACTATTGCTGTTAGTCCTTGAAGTACCTTCAATTAAAAAATGTATTCATTTTTATCAGTAGGTAAAATAAAATAAAAAGTTACAATCTCATTAATTCAAACTTACGTTTATCTTTAGCCTCATCTTTCCAACTCTCAAATGTATAAGGTATAAGAGCTCCATTGCAATCCAGGAAAGACATAGTCAAAATACTTCCCTTTAATCTGAACATGGTGCCTAAAATATTAATTAAATATATAAAATTAATATTTTATTACTCTCATTTAAAAGTAAAAGTCAAGTTCATATAAATTCTCTAACGATATCTGCATTGGATGTCTAAATCTTGAAAAATATTACTCATGATTAAATAATGTTAGATTGGTTCATTGTTCTCACTATATTGCATTTCCTGTTTTCATTATTTGCACTTTTTACTTTCACTAACCCATAAATTAAATAAAAAAACAAAGTGAAAATATTAGGAATCTACAACAAAAAAGTTTGTCACAAAGGAGCTGCGTAATCTAAGCAGATTTTTTATATTTCATTATAGGTGGATATAAATAAAAGTAAATAATAAAATTTAATTTACAAGCCAGAGAAAACAATGAGACTAAAAAATAAGCTTTGATCTAGACTGGCCAAAAAGGAAGGGTGGGGCTTCCACAACAATCACCCATTGTAGGTCAACTTGTAAATATGCTCGTAAACTTTTTTTCATAAAAATGCTATAGAACATAAGTGTTAGAAAATTAAATTTTATACCTATTATGTTTTATAAACTTTTCATTTAATATCAAACCAAAAATTAATTGATTCCATATTTTCTAATAAAAATTCTAAATGATGAATTTGGTTCCTTACGGTTCCAACACTCGAAACTAATTCTTAAATGTCTTTCTATATATTTTTCTTGTTATATATGTTTTATATGTTAGAAAGATACGCTTTACGCTTACTTTGCTCTATATTTTTTTTTCCTAATCTAATAATAACAAAGATAATAATATTTTCTATTATGATTTTCCATTAAACCCCCCTGCCCCTAGACCAATTTCAGTAATTAATGAACAGATTCAAATGTTTGTAAAAATAAGCTTAAATATTTTGGAAATAGTAAATGATAAATATATATATATANCGTTCAACAAGTGGCGGCATAAGATATCGTAGTTTAAGTCCTCATATATATATATAAATTTTGAACAGAACATATTTTAACCTTTTCCAATTTAAGTTCACTAAAGATTTTTTCAAAAGTATGGTATCTATGTGAGTAGCTTTATTTGCATATAGAAAAACTACTATAACTAGAATTCAACCATATAAGGAAAACATGGCTTGGCCAATTTTTATATTTAGCTTGATAAGCAAGATACAACTATGAAAAAATTTATAAGAAATTATTTAAACAATAAGTGAAACATAAATTATTAACATATTATTTTATATATCATGTATATAAGGTTTATATTCTTACCAAAAGGACCAATTGTAACTGGGTGGGAAGGCCTGATAACTGGAGTTGGTACGTTTAACATTACTGTAAGAACAGAACCAAGGCTTGTTCCAAACCAGAGAGTGGGAAAGGTCTGAGCTGATTCTAAACAATTGAAGTATGAATTTTAGACAATTTATATAGACATATAAAGTATATAAGGAGGTGATTTGACATTTCATTTAACAAAATGTAATAATATTTTCAATATATTTAGGTTCTTGAAAGAGCCCTGATTTTCCACCATTTTGAAGACATTATTCATATTGGGTTTTATTTATGATTTTATTTTTTTTAGTAAAAATATAATTTTTACCCTCCAACTATTGCCTGGGGTTTTTGGATAACAAAACTTTCTTCTAAGATTGAAATATTGTTTACATGAACATGTGTCCATTTAAGACTGAAATATTATTAAAAAAAAAAGAAAGAGAAAAAAAGACATGNTAACAGTATTTCCTTGGTCTAGATATTAAAACTCCTTATTTTAATAATAATAATAAATAACCTTTCAGGTAGTACATCAGAATCATAAATTAGTATTTTTTGTTTTTTAAAATAAAAACAAGGAAAACTACCAAAATTTAATAATAATAAGTTAAGGAGAATGATAATTTGACAACACTAACAAATATTTCAAGCCAGAATAATTAAAAATAAAAAACAATAATTTGTCAAATAAAATGAAATTCAAAAAATTAAGTGGGCATTTTACAAAGGTAATTCAAAATTTTCTCCATGTTTCACTAGTTCGTATCCTATCAATGTTTGAGTACATTGATCAAACCAAAAAATTTGAGAGGAATTAAACTTTATTCCCTTCTCAACATTATCAAAGCACTCATGGTGCCAAGGTGATCCATGAAGTTCTTATCTGTCTTTGCCCTTAGTTTAATATTTACATAACTCTAGATTCTTTATTACAAAATATCAGGAGACAAATACCTCTCCTTTTGGCACTGCTTTAACTTTAGCAAAGGCGTTTTTTTTTTAACTTTCAATATCCTGAATTAGTCTTCACCCATTTACAACAGGTATGTATGTTCTGGTTTCTGCAGTTAACTCACATTTTGATCTCCCTTAAAAAGATGTGCTTTGTGATTTTGAATAACATGTAAGGTTACTATTCTGCCATTTTCTATATTAATTTGTTGTTTCAAAATAGCACATAAATACATTTCTGCCCAGTTACTTGAACAGAAGTTTCTAGTTCCATATATGTGGGAGTTCCATGTATGTTTCTCTTCTCTGCCCATTAAAAATGCATTTTCAACAGTCTACCTCTTTGTGTTAAGACAGGAAGTACTTAATACTTTAGAGTTAAGTGGATAATATTTTCTCAAACATCAAACTCTTTTATTGTTTAGAGGAAAAAATTTTGTACATTCTAGTAGCCACCTAACATCTGAATTTGAGGGGTTGACAGAAAAAAGGTCTTGCTTGAGTTGACCAGAAGCCTTAGAAGAAATTTAGCAGTTTTTTCTCCCTGCTGGATTGACCCCCTAGACAGTGCAGCAAAATTTTAGGTTTCTGATATGTAGTCAGTTTCTTATAATGAGAAGTCAGAGGTCTCGGTATTATGCTGCAGTAGAAAGGGCTTGTCTTTTCCTGTGAAAGACATCATAAGATATCAGACACATGCTTTAGGGGGCTGACTGTATGAAGTAGAAACCATATGATCAAAACAGAACTCATTGCAGCTCTCCTCAGAGATCACCAATATTATATTACATTGTAAGCCGAAACGTTGGCAAATAATCCTTCATTAAAAAAATACATTTTTTTTAATTTGTGTTTTTTTGGATCTACCTCGACCGAACCCCAACTAAAATCATCTTAGAATAATATCTACGGTCAACAAACTCTCTTTTAGTTTAGTGGTATTTGATCAGTTAGTTGAATATACATGTAACAACTGTTATATGTTATCACATGTATGGGGGGGGG
>KZ806933.1:319128-340977 GCA_000696205.2 Oncopeltus fasciatus | reverse complement strand
ATATACAGTGGACGCCGCTTATAAGACTCATGGGTTATAAGGTTCAGCCGCCTATAAGACTCAGAATCGGCTGGAACGTTCCGGACGTATCCAAATACACAGAAAAAAAGTTGGTTATAAGACTCGCCACTCCGGATATTAGACTCAGTTTTCCAGAAAATCCCATAAAAAAAAAAACAGTCCCCCACACCTTCGGCCTCTCGTTTCCCAGTAACAGTGACTCATTTCCTCCACCGATTCGAATGTTCATAGCTTGTCTATGAAAAACAACGGGTCAGTCATCATTCAGGTGTCAAGTTGCGAACATCTTTCTTTTTTCATAGCTATTCATCATTCACTATTAAAATGAGAACGCGTCGCGCTCTTAGTTTAAGTGACAAATTAGACATTTTAGAGAAGTGCGACCATCTTCCAAAAATGGGACAACGCGAAGCAGCCGGTAAGCTAAACATTTCACAAAGTGTATTGGGCAGGATTTTGAAAAAAATACAGGAAATTGAACGTTAAGCATTGCAAAATGAATCTCAGAGTCGGAAACAGAAAAGAAGTGGAAAGGACGCTAATGTTGAATGCGCGTTGAAAGAATGGTTTGTAAAAGTCAGAGATAAGGATGCTCGCGTTTCGGGAACTTTGCTTCGCCAAAAAGCCAATGAATTAGCAGCAAAAATGGGAAAAGATGATTTCAAGGCGACAGAAGGATGGTTTCACCGTTGGAAAAAGAGAGAGAATATTGCCTACCAAAAAACCCACGGAGAGCAAGGGGATGCAGATTTTGCTGGTGCAAAATTATGGCTCGAAAAAGAATGGCCCTCTCTTATCGCCGAATTTTCACCCTCCGACGTGTTCAATGCAGAATAAACTGGCCTATACTATAGAGAACTACCTGAACACACTTATGTCCTTAAAAATGAACGAGCCAAAGGGACAAAAGCCTGCAAAGGAAGGGTGACCCTGCTGTGTTGTGCCAGTATGATGGGAGAGAAAAAAAAATTGCTTGTCATAGGAAAAAGTAAGCAGCCTCATTGCTTTAAAGGTGTTAATGCTCTACCCGTTGACTACAAAGCAAATAAAAATGCATGGATAACGCAAGAAATATTCAGTGAATGGTTGATAAACTGGGATAAACAGTTGAAAAAGAAAATTTTGCTTTTGGTAGACAACTGCACAGCTCACAATGTAACCTTGAATTTAAAAAACATAAAGCTTGTTTTCTTACCTGCTAACACTACGTCACTGATGCAGCCCTGTGACCAAGGAATCATTCGCACTTTTAAAGCATATTACAGGTCAAAAATGAGAAAAAACCTTATCACTCTTATAGACGAAACCTTGGAATCGCAACCGAATTTAAATTCGACTTTGAAGGCAAATGACCTCGCCAAGAGAATCAACCTTCTGGAGGCTTTACACCTGGCCAATGAGGCGTGGAATCACGTCAGTGATGTGACGATTCGAAACTGCTTCCGGCACGGAGGATTTGAAAAACAGAGGAAGAGCAGGAGAAGGAGAAATATGGCAGCATTTTAGAGGGGCCAGAAGATCTAACTGTTAAAACCTATGAGGATTGGATGGATATCGACCACAATCTTGAAACCACTGAGGCTTATTCTGAGGATTTGATCTGTGAGTCTGTCTTGAGAGAAGCCAGTTCATTGAATGTCCCGAACGTTGACGAAGATGAAACTGATGAAATGACACTTCCACCTTCAAACTGTGAGGTTCTACGGGCTCTTGGGGTATTGAGGAGAGCTGTCCAGCACCATGGGACCAATTTTGAAAAACATTACGATTACGAGCGATACATTCTTGAAATGATAGAAAATACTAAAAAACAAACTATGATAACAACTTTTTTTAAACCTACATAAATTATTAAATATGTACATATTTTTGTATGTATTTGTACAGTACATATGTATCTTCAACTATTACATACGTTTTTTTGTAAATTAAAGAATTTTTTAATTAATACATACAAGAGTTATTTTTTCCTATTCGCTTACAAGACTCATCCGCCTATAAGACTCACTTTCTATTGATCCCAAAGTGAGTCTTATAAGCGGCGTCCACTATATATATATATATATGCGTCTTATATGTGTGAGATATATGTCTCACACTCTATCGTGAGCTGTTTTTAAANTATATATATATATCCATTATACTCCAATGATCTCCCATTGTTGGAACTCCAGAAAACTTGGAAGAATGAAAATAAAAACTTCAGAAATATTTTGCCTACAAGCTGAGAAGGTAAAGGGAAATTATATTGAGTCCTGGATACTTCTTATAATAAAGCCATTCACATCATCCATCTCTCCAAGTAAAAAACATGGTGGTACATTTTATCTCACTAGTAATTCAAACATATATACTCTGGTTTCTTAAAGCAAATGTTTTAGAACACATGAAGCTTTTTTACATAACATCGTGAGTTCCATTTTGAGTCAATAGAAACAACACTGAATCTTTGAGAGCCTGTCATCCATTGATGAGCCACGGTGCTTTATAGAAATTGAAAATTTTTATTTTTATACTTTTTATTTTAGTTTTCTTAACTGTGTAGCTTTAAAATATAAAAACAATTTTTTTCGAGCTTTGGGCCTAGTAAGAACCAAAACATTTTTTGTCTATGCGATAAATGTGGGAATGAACTTTACTGGGTTTTTATTTTATGCTCAAAAGAGACAGTTTTTTTTTTGTCTTATTTAATCTAGAAGAATTTCGTGAATAATTAATAATTCTTTAGGAATAGAAATAATGTGTCCAAAACAACATGTCATAATTTTAAAAAAAATTAAAAAGATTTAAATTTTTTTGTTTGAGGTTTCATATAAAAAATGCTTAGATACTATACAATTGGAGAGTGGATATTCTTTACATAATTCCCAACACCTTATTTCTCTCCATAGAGGTCTGAACTCAATATTGCCAGGTGTGAGAGAGAGATCTCAGATGAGAAACCAGAAAGTCATTTAATGATATGATAAGTGATGATGAATATAAATATTGCAATCAATGTTTATATGAATACATGAACAGTAAAGTCCAGTAGGTAATAATGTAGCAAAATATTTGTTTTATATTTTTAATAATTTTCTTATGGTAAGATTTTCAAAAAGGCATTTTGTTTCAAGCAACTTGTTAAATTTATGTTTATATTAACTCATTTAAATTTTTTTGCTCTTATTCACTTTAAATGGTTCTTGTTTGAAATAGTAATTATCAGAGCTAAATATTTTTCAAAATATTTATTAAGTATTATAACCACATAATATTCAAAATATTTCTAAAGACTATAGGTTTAAAAAAATATAAATCTTTAATATTACATTATGTTAATAAAAAAAAATTTTCTTTTAATGGCAATAACAAAAATAAACACATACACGTATACAAAAAAATAAAAATAACCAAGTAGAGAAAAGATCCCATTGACTTTACTTTCAGAATTTTTATGCATTAAGGCATAGAAGGCCACTTGACCATCATTGTTTTAGACGATAGGGAGATTTGTTAGGAATGGAGTCAGGTGGCAAGAATTTGGCACATAGGTTAGGAAATTTACTGTGGAATAAAGTGAAGCAGGTGGAGATTAGTTCTTAGGCACACAAGGTATTAAGATCATGATGAAGGATAGAGCTGAAGACAAATATGGAACATTTGTTATTCTTAGGACTTTAGAAGATTTTGGAGTGGAAGGATTGTGTATGTTAGATATTAGAAGAGTTAGTGGCAGCCTAGAGCTTTTTAACATATGTTCAGATTGCTGCTAGGGAGCAATTTGAAGAAAAAATTCACGGTTTGCATTTTTTTTTTTAATTTTAAATATTATCCACCATGAATTTGTTCCTGATCTATGAACCTTGGGTGCTATTGAGAGCAACTAGAAATAGCGTACATGAAGTTATCAAAGTGTTATCCTGCTTTGATTAACCGGAAAGGAGTTATATTCAAACAAGATAAAGTTCACCCTCACACTTTCCATTGAGACAAAGGAAATTTAAAGAACTTCATGGGTTTAAACTCACATACAAGTGTGTTGTACCTCAAGGGGATTTATTTGAAATAAAATATAAACAATGTTGTACTACCTGATTAAATGAAAAAAAAAGAAACTTTTATATGATCTTTCTAGAGTAACCTCAAAGAAAACACTGAATAGTTTTCATTTAATGCTAAATTCTCTAATGAAAACAATTTTTTATTCTCATAAAATTTTTTTTTAAATAATTTTTTATTGTGAGCTGTGAATGCCTGTTTATATGTCTGTATAATAATCTGTAGTGCCAGTCAAGTACTTGTCTTTTTAGTTTTATGGTGAGTAAAGGTGGAACCCAAGGAAACGCGGAATTAGATAAAGATATGGGGATGATACTAAATATAATAGGGCGTAATAATCTAAGTGTTGATCGCCCCTAAACCCGATCCTACCTACCTGCCTACTAAATATAATAATGTGAAAAGGATCTTTCTTTGGAGGAAATTAACTTGGACATATTATAATTTCTTAATTTTGACCCTTTATTTACGGCACCAATGATTAACTGTGTCAAATTGGTTTTGTAAGGATGCAGTTTCAGAATAAAACAGAAAGAGAAGACCTTTAATAATCAGCAAGCAAGGCCAGGGGGTTATTTGTGTGGGTGGGGATATCTGCAGTGCAAAGGATGAAAAATATAGGCCCAAACATATTGATTTTTGGAATGCCTGTTTTCACAGAGTAGTGATCAGAGTTATCTAATCCTGAAAGCCAAACCTAAAAGAAACTGTTGAAAATGTAAGACTTAACAATTAAGTATCCATATACCATAGCACCATTGCTTGGGAATATTATTTAGTTAAATATTTTTTCCTAGAAAATTCTCATCATTTTTAAGACATTACTGGGAAAAAAAAATTTCACAGATGTTGATTATTAAATATGAAGGAGTTGTCTTTGACCACCCCACTGCGCGGCATGGGTTTGAAAAATTTAGCAGTGGAGATCCAATGTTGTAAAGCAAGAAGAGCTCTAGGTTAATTGGTAGCTGCAGGAAGCTGTTGAGACAAATCTGTCCACAAGTGCTCGCGGACTTTCCAGTGATGTGGTGTGTCAAAAGATAATGCTAGAGGCCATCTACTATCTATGGGGAAATGAAAAAGAACAGTAGAATGGTCCCTCACATAATTACTCCTTAGAAATCAGGCAAGAGGTTAGAAATTTATGATGATTCAAAAAACCCTTATGATACAAATTTTACCAGAATATTGTCACCTCCCTGAGAGGGTCACTTGACCCTTGGTCAAACAGCTTTTCCAGTTGCTGCTAGGGGGCAATTTAAAGAGAGAAAAATCCAAGCTTTTTTGAATTTTAAAGGTGTTATTCACCATGTATTTGTTCCTCACCTATGAATTTTGGGTGCTATTGAGAGCAACTGAAAAGAATGTACACAAAGTTATCAGAGCGTTATCCTACTTTGATCAAATGGAAAAGAGTTATATCCAAACATGATAAAGTTCATCCTCAAACTTTCCATTGAGACAAAGAAAACTTCATGGGTTCAATCTCACATGCAAGAGTGTTGAACCTTAGGGGGAGTTCTTTGAAATAAACAATGTTGTACTACATGATTAAATGAAAAAAAAAAAAAAAAAACTTTTATATGATCTTTCTAGATTAACCTCAAATAAAACACTCAAGAGTTTTCATTTATTCCTAAATTCACTAACAAACACAATTTTTATTTAGTATTAAAAACTAAGCTCAACAAACTAAAACAGAAATATAAAAGAAGGTAAATACCAAA
Organism: Oncopeltus fasciatus; assembly: GCA_000696205.2. Lineage (NCBI taxonomy): Eukaryota > Metazoa > Arthropoda > Insecta > Hemiptera > Lygaeidae > Oncopeltus > Oncopeltus fasciatus. Next base: position 335,188 of record KZ806933.1, on the reverse strand, counting down.
AGTGGAAGGAGCCAATACATACAATTGTGTTTTGTGTATACGTGTTTAAACACACACCTACACTCAATTTGAAATTATGCGGGTAGACATTAGACACTAAAAAGACAACACTGTGTGTTTCTAAATGAAAATATACAAAAGATAGACTGCTATTTCAATTATATTAGGAGGGAAAAAACTACTAACTTGTACAACAATCACAAGGTATAGAAACAGTAATTCATACTCAGGATAAAAACATTATGTTTGAAAAAAAAAAATTCAGAGTAACTAAATAATTTTTAAGAATATAAAGGAAGTCCCACTGTCTGCAATCACTCTCTCCAACTAGATTTGAAAATTTAAATGAAAGCACTTGTTTAAAATGTAAAGAACAAAATGCAAGAGTGATAAGTTTCTGTTTCTTAAGGAATCTAAGTATTTCTATTCAAAGTAATATTGAGGATTAAAGCTGGGCCTAATTTCTTAATTAACTTAGAATTAGCTTTACAATGACAATAACCCATGAAAGTTAATTAAGGAATGAATATTGGTATTGGAAAAAGAACAACTGATAATAGATGAATTAGCTTAACTAATTAATTAACAAGCAAACTAAATAATTAACAAATAAAATAATCAATTCTTCAATTAATAAACTTATGATAAGCATTATCATTAAATTAATCTACTGACAATCAATATTTAAAATAAGGAGGAACAATTACTTTTTTTCTTATTTATTATTATTATCATCTGTAACAGAAGAAAGTAACTTCCATAATTTAAGTAAACAATGCACATTAATATATTAAGTAATAGTAAATTGAAAGAGTAAATGATCCTATTCTATATCAGGCCTTTAAAGAAATTTAATAGTGTTAAAATTAAATTTTATACCTCAGTTAACTATATTAAGAATAAATTGCCCAATGACTTTTTATTAACTATTACTATTTTAGATATGATAAGGAAACTAAAGTTTTTGAAGATTTATGAATTTAGTAAAAAAAAAATATAATTAAAATATAAGGTTCTAGATGAAGAGGCTGAACTCAGTTAGACAACCTTAATATATCTGAATTACATTCTGAATATCAAAAATCTCAACAGGATCAATTGGAAAAACTGTCCACCAATAAGGTAAGGCTTGAGAATGTTGAAATGTGGGCTACCTCTTTCAGAAGACAAGGACCGACTTCGAAGACCTTGCCAACAACCTCCTCTGCTTTGCCTTGGAGAATCAGCCGATTTACACCTGCAATGAAGACACGGAGACCGCCGAAAAAATCCTGCTGGAGTGCCCGATCTTCAATAATTTAAAAAGAAATTTAAAAATGCTCTTGCATTTGTGCTGTAAGCAAACTACAATTTCTTCGAAAGATTTCATCATCAAAAAGGCAAAAGACTATTTTTCATTTTTGATAAGAACAAAATTTTCAAAAGTTCATATTTAAAATTGAATAATGAAAATTTTACATTCATTCATATACCACAATGAATAAATAAATATTAAAAAAATTAAATGCTCATACAAGTCATACTCTAGGCACAAATGTCTGCAGATCCTTTGTGGTAAAGGCAAATAAAACAGCATTATTTATCATTAGTTTAATAAATATAAAAGAATATTACATAGCTTGTTAAGATTAATATTGGGAAAAATATTTAGGAAAACTGTTTTCGCTAAGAAACATGTAATATTTCTATGCATAAAAATGTTATGTTATAAAGGTTTAACTTATTAAAAATCTAGACTGGAAGGTAATTTTCAATGCCACTCTTGATAGTCTTACTGTTAAGGTTAAGGAAAAGTATTAAAAATTAGCAATGGCTAATGAGAAGTTAAGCATATTCAGTCAGTTGAACCATACTCCCTGCTGTTTTAACAGTGAATATCTCTTATTTTTTGGTGTAAAGTGGATTCTTAAAACTAGGAGTGAGAAAATTTATCTCAACTATGAACATTTTAGAGAAACTGAAGCTCTTATTAATTTATTTTCTTTGTAAAACAGAATGAAGGAGGAAAATGTGGTACATTTTCTGTCTATCGCTCCAGTCCTTAGTGAGTTCAGAGTCAAGTATTTAGGTAAAAATGTCCCTCAATGGCTGATACTGTAGAATACCTAAATAGTAAGGGCTATAAGGCAATATCCAGTAACTGTAAAGCAGCCTGGAAATACAGGTACATGTAAGTTTCTAAATTCAATTATTCATGAGTTACTGCTTACAGTTGTAATAATCATTATATTATAATTAATTTTCTTTTCCTTGTGTTCTATTTTTAATTTATTTTATTTTATTGTTTTTATGGTATGTATTATTTATTACAATTATAATTTATGCGTCAGATATGATAATATGTTTTCTTTTAACTTTTACATTGTATACAGAAAACTATAAAGGTTATCATTCATTCAAAATTCTAAAGTAACCAATTACCAGAAGATAATTAGTTTCAAGTGACAGAAAAATCTTTCTGATACAATTTCCATAAATAACTGTGGAATATCTACAGATAGCATAATTCAATATTTTATCCGATCTTATATACCAATGAAATGAGTTATTGCCATTAATAAGTTATTGTGCGCATATATGACTATTCCAGCAATAAATTTTTTAGCATACTCTCAAGGATCACAGTTATTGAGATTTTTCTCATGACAGATTTTTCAATTTAATTTTTAAATATTTTCTCTGGTCTTTTTTTTACTACTTGACACAAAAAAATGATAGTCACTATAATACACACAAACATATATTAATATGCATGCATGTAGTCATAGATATGTGTGTCTGACTGTCAATGCTCTAGAGGTCAAATTTCTTCATGAAATTTGACATGTTGGTTTTAAATGCACAACAAAAGGCTAAGTTTGTTATTGAGCAAAATAAGGTCAATAAGAGTGGGAGATAACCTGAAATATGAAGTACAAGTAAAAATTGTTTTTAAATATAGCAGGCATAATAGATAATTAGTTTAGAGTAATGAATGTGACACGCCTTTTCTAATTGATAAAAAAAAAAAAATTTAGGAGTTACAGAGCAAAATTGAATAATTAGGACTAGGATGCTATGAGAATTGTTAATTTTCATTTTATGGTTTGTAAACCAAAAATAATTAGAGAAGTAGGAATGGGGGAATAACTGAAATGTAAAATTCTACTACAAAAAGTTTTTTTTTAAAATGTAATATTCAGTTTAGAGAAATGAAACTAAACAAATATTTATAAATATTATTTTTTGTGGTATTTAATCCCACATAAATTTAAAAAATTTTTAGTGCAAGGGAACAGAATTAAAAATCTAACTGTCCCAGCCAGGACACGAACCTGGATCTCCTGCTTTACGGGACAGAATACAGGAGATCCAGGTTCGTGTACTGGCTAGGCAGTTAGATTTTTTATTCTGTTTCCTTGCACTAAAAATTATGAACAAATATTTATTTATTGATAAAAGATATATCATCAAAGTGTGCAGGATTATATGATTTAGAAAGTTCAAATACAAATATTCATAAACTACAACACTACGGTATATGCTTAGATTAAACAGCTCCTGATTAATAGCCTTTTTTTTCTTTTTTTTAGGGGTGGGGGTTCAATTGGAAATTAGCACTCAAAATATTTTTGACCTTCAGAACATAACATTTTAATTTATATAAATATATGTCTNTGTATATATATATATATATATATATATATATATATATAAGAGTAAAACTACTCAAACTACAACTGATGGTAAAAGAGATTAGGATTACGACTAAGATAAATACGAGTAAATGACAAGATTACATTTACAAGCCAGAGTGAACAATGAGCGCAAAATTTATGATCACTAAGCAGTTGCTTTGGACTGGTTGGGAAAGAAGAGGGAGGAAACACTCACACATCGTAGTTACATTTGTAAATTTCTTCTTAAAAAAGTGTTGTTTTTTTCGCGCTTTGATTACTGAGGTCATTGGCGCTAAAAAAGTGTTTTTAATCAAAATTTTATAGAACATAATCTTTAGAATATTACATTTTATACCTATTAACTATTATGTTCCATAAAGTTTTTCATAACATAACTCAAATAACATGGAAGATATGATTATAAATATTGCTCATTCTCTCAACTCCCTTTTCCAAATCCCATTTTAACCATAAAATAATTATTTCAAGTTTACAACAATTAGACCCACTTTGTTTTTTTATATATAAAAAGTAAGAGATCCCGAGATAAATTTTACACTATTAAGAGAGGAAGTTATCTTAAATGTGGCACTTTGGATTTTACTTTAAATAAAGTGATTTATATGGAAATTATAGTAGCCTCTTGGAATCACCTAGATTTATATCTATCTATGATGACTATTGGCAAACTGAAATATATCTCAGTGATCATCTTTAATAATTAAGAATTGAATATGTGGTCTAACTAAATTTCTACATTTCCCTTTTATAAATAAAAAAAATTAATCTTTTATAGCAAGTGAACTTATAGCCATAAAAATGTAGAAAAATGACATTCTCTAAATTGAAACACTACCTGCTAAGCAAAAGAGGGCAAGACTTTCCAATTTTTTTCACTAATGAAATATAAGTTTAAATTAAAGCCCACAAGAATTAAATTCATTAATCAGGACAATTTAATAATTTGGACAAAATTTATAAAACTGGCTTCCTTCCTATAAGAACTGAAAACTCAAAACTTTTATGATGAGGTCATACTTGCTCTTCATACTAATTCCTGTCAGATGCAATAAAATTTTGTTCATATCAAACTGATCTGTATAATAAATAAAAACAGCAATTTCTCCAATCAAACAAAACATGACGTTCTGTACTGAATGTCAAATGCAAAATGCTTCAATTTTAATCAGAGTTACATATAGACAGATAAAAATTAAATTTAGAAGAAAGAAAAATTAAAGAAATCAATTTTAATAATTTAAAAGGAAATAGAAGACATAATAAATGCCTTAGTACATCCCTCTACAACTTCATCTACTATCTTTCATAGCAATGCCTGCTACTCAGTCTGCAAGTGATAAACACATTCTAATCTCAATACACAAAATTAAATTAACATAATGATTCTTCTTTTTTATTTTTACTTTTATTTTTGCCCTGAATAAAAGGATCCTGACCCCTATTAGATCCATTATACGAGAAAATCTTTAATAAAAAAAAAAATAAGGAGAAAGAATATATAGAATTGTACAGATATTTGGGTTTGTGTATATTTTGGGGAAAAAGGGTGGGTGGAGTGATCTGTAGCTTTGTTTAAGAGGTTATAGGTCAAAGGCCTATCTTACCCTAAATTTTTATCAAAATCTGTGCACTCTTGGTGGAGATTAATCACACACACACACACACACACACACACACACACACACACACACACACACACACACACACACACACACACACAACATGCACGACACACGCACACACACACACACACACACACACATATATATGATGTGTCCGTATTAACAGATACATTATATCATATTATTATCATATTTTTTCATTAAAATGAAAAACTCAACTCATTTTAATATATATTAACTTTTATTCAAACTAATTTATTGTCTGTACATTTGAAACAAATGATACTTTAATTAACCTATTAGCTCCTAATTGAAATTATACTCTCTACAATTTTTTTATTGGAATTTTATTTATTTAACAAAATTAATTTGAATTAAAAATAAATTTAGATTTATTTGAACCTATCTTCAAAATATAAGCAGAGAGCTATACCAATATTGAATGCTATACCATCCATTTATCTGGGTTTTTTCATTTCACAAAAATTAATTTAAATGGGTTTTTTCATTTTACAAAATTACTTTAACTGATTTCTCAGAATAATATTAAGAGGTTATTAGTTATTGAATAATATTTAGAGATCATTAGTTTAAAAATAAGAAATTTAATTTAATTGCCTTACCTGACTTTTTAGTATAGGTATCAGCAAATGCTATGCACTGAATTGCTTCAGAACTTATATTTTCTAAACTTGACATGCTGGAACTTCTAGATCTTGAAAACGAACTGTCCAATTTATCTGAAAATATAATAGTTAAAATAACGTTGCAGTTTTAAAAAGTTGATAAATTTATTTAAATTACTTGAAAATAACAAATTTTTTTGTGACGGCATAATTTTGAATCTAAGAAAATACTTGGCCACAGCAGAATTTTACAGATGTAATCTGTGAGCTATGACTCAACTAGTAGTATTCTGTCCTTAGACCAGAGAAGGATTAGAATCCTCCTGCACATCCAATACATTTAAATTAGCAATAAAAATAAGTAAGAATATTTTAAAATTATTTTTAACTTTTATATAAATTTTGAAAACTCTTTATTTTAATGAAAATTCAACAGAAAAATAATCAGATCAAGGTGTCCTTCAGATTAATAAACTAACAGAAATTTAAAATTTTAAAAATTTAAAATAGAATTGTTAAATAGCTCAGAATGATGATTAATGTTTTCAGTGAAAACGACTTTTTTATAAGTGAGCATGAGTTTTTTATACAAACACACTATAATAATTTTTTCATATAAATTTTTTTTATTTAAAAAGGCACCTCATAGCAAGAAAAATTTCACAATTAAAATAAAAATTTCAAAATAAAAATTGAGTATTTTAAAAACTATATTGTATGATTACCAGAAATAAAGACAATATATTTAATTTTTGAGCACTTAATTGTACATTTTGCATTAATAAAAAAAGTATTCTATATTTAATCATTAGTGTGAATGTTACTAAAAGTGACATGCAAATTTTAGGAACTGAACTAGGATTAAAAAAATAAAATAATAGAAAAGACTAAGGTGGAGTGACTGCTCTGATTAAATATAATTTCTTTTTAAAAAAGAATGGTTATGACAAACAAGGAAGAAAATAACTGTAACAAGGCAATACAAAATGTTATCAATATTAGCTTACATTTAAACAACAAGAGCATATAAAATACTAAAAAAACTTCAACTTCTATTGAAAATATTTTAAGAATTATAATGATATAACAGACAAAAAAACGCTAATTTAGTGAAACAAAAAGTTATGAAGAAATAAATCTTTCTAAAAATAAGGCACATGGATTTCAAGATGATAAGTCGGTGAAAAATATTAAACTATAAATTAAATTAAAGTTTTATAATATTACATTTAAAAAAAATTTTGAATTGCCCAATTTAAGTCATATTTTTAAGTGAAAATTATGCTCAATTATTGTAAAAAAATATTTAGTATTACAGCTTTAGTAGTTTCTTTTAAACTATTCACTCTTCTGAACTGCTGAGCAAGAATTACAAGTAATATACCTTGTTAGCTTACTTTTCAATGATCTAAGTAAACATCATAATCATTTGCTTAAAATGAGTAAGTGTTAAGCAATCAATTTATAAATAATCAAATGGCACAATTATTAGTCACAATCATATCAGATGAAATAGTTGGCTGTACCTCCAATTTGTAAATAAGTACCACCATTAAAAGTAAAAGCATTTTCGGTCAAGGCTAGTTTTGCATCTCTATACATGGACCAACCTGAACAAATATTCCTGGCCTCCCACCCTTTGCAACTTTTCTCGCCTAGAAAAGATATCTGGATGATAAATTTATGATTTGGTCCGATGGACAGGAATCCCTATCCATATTCCTGGGTGGCCTGAATTAGATAATTTCCATAAAGTTCACATGGAATACATCTAAAGACTAAGTCACTTTTTTGGTTGTTGATATAAAACTGGTAGACAACTACTTTGTCACAGGTGTACGCATCAAGCCCAATAATAAACAGCATATACAGCAGTATTTAGATTATTCCTTAACTTATGAGAGTCCACATTTTCAAAGCAACAGTAAACAAGGCATCAATTGCCAACAATAGGAAGATTAGGGACTTCCAAATTGTTTTTTCCTCCCTTTGAGTCCTTTCCACAGTCCCAGTCTCTCTTCACTTCATTTATTCTTTTGGGGAGTTTACTACACTCTTTCTTCTTCTTGTTCTTATTTATTATATAAATTGCAGCCATGAGTGTTTAGTTTTCTGTATTTATATATACACATGAAAGAACTTTTTTTTTTAAAAGGATAATAAAAAATTACGCTTTTGTAGTAAAACTAATTATTTGCATTTAGTCTACCTCTTTAACTGTTAAGAGGTTATTGATGCATAGGGTTTCATTTCTCGAGTACTGTTGCTATTATACTATACATATGGAGGCTATTTCATGAAAGACTATCAGATAAAATTTGATGAGTCCAATTTTAAATCAATGATTGGCTTATCATAAATTCAGAAATTGAAATAAGCTTATTTAAATATTTAGTATGCTCTTTTTAATCCTATTAAAATATTAGATGTCACTAGCTTTTGTTGTTAAAAGGTAAAAAAAAGAACAAATACATTATCTATCAATACTTTACAAAGTACTTTCATCAGTTTACAAGTACAAACAATGCCTAGGGGACCTGTAATCTACAGAAAACCCCACATTTGCAAAGACAGGATATAGTATATACATAAGCTAAGCATACTAAATTGATTTCAATGATACCAGTTGAATAAATGGTTTAAAATCTTTAAAGCCTTAATAAAAACTTGAAATTAATCTAAATTCTCTCTTTTTATAATTCCCTTGAAGCATATGCCATTAGTATAGTATACATAAGCATATTCCATTAGTGGAATATACATAAACATATACCATTAGCTTTATGAAGGATGTTCACGTAGGCTTCGTCGGTCGTCAGATGTATTTACCATTTCATCTTCCGGGTTGGACCGAGTCAAATTGTTCTTATTTGCCGAGCTTTCGCACATCATGTGATGGCTTCTTCAGGGCTGAAAAGAGAATGAGAGTTGTAAAGAGAGNTATTTACCATTTCATCTTCCGGGTTGGACCGAGTCAAATTGTTCTTATTTGCCGAGCTTTCGCACATCATGTGATGGCTTCGTCAGGGCTGAAAAGAGATCATTTTCATTTGCTCTTTTCAGCCCTGACGAAGCCATCACATGATGTGCGAAAGCTCGGCAAATAAGAACAATTTGACTCGGTCCAACCCGGAAGATGAAATGGTAAATACATTTATGAAGGATGTTTGATTGGTCCCAATAAATTAATGTTCTATTGACAGTAAATAAATTTACGTGATTAAAATAAAATAGAATTAAATATACAACAAGATATACCAGTGGGGGAAAAAAATCATGAAAAGAAGAAAAACTTTTATGTTCTTTTAATACAAGTCATATTAATTAATTTTATGCATAAATTCATTACAAAGAGTCTAACAGTTTTGAAGTTACTCCACCTTAGATTTACTAAATTTAAAGAATGGGAAAACACCCTATAACTTAGCATTACTCCTCTCAATGAGGATTTAATAATACTAAAATCACAGAAGTAAAAGATATGAGGTAATTTAAGGATTTTTTTTTTTTTTTCCAAAATATATGAATAAATTTAATATCAACTCAGTCAGAAGATACAAATACAAATATTGGTACTTCATTTTTTATGAATATTAATTACAAAAGTTATATAAGTATACTTAAATGTTTTACCAACTTAAAATGCAGAAATATTTGGATTATATTTATTTAATATTTATTATCATGCAGCACTTACATATTAAAATACATGCATTGCAATGCTTTAAATACATGATTAATGTTAAAAAAGTAATAATAAATGCATGAATATAAAAATTGTTAACAAATACTTGATCACATACTTACAATAAATGGTTCTTCAAAACTTTTAATTGAAAAATTATAACTTTATTCAAGCATTAAAAATTAATTCTAAAATACAAATTACATAGTTCACTCAAAATTCAGTAAATCTGATTGGAGCAATTTGGCTAGATCTGAATTTGAAAACTATAAGGAAATTTCGAAAAAAATATATGATAAATTAAAAATATTTTATCCAATCATAAATAAGAAATAATTGGAATATAACTATGCAAATATTATTCGCATAATTATATTAAGGTAGCAAATTTTATTTTTGAACCTGTACACATTCTAAACAAGAGTTTACTCTTTAAATAAAATAAAATTGTGTTCAATTTCAGTTCTAAAAGCATAAACCACCAACACCAGCGCAGTAGCCAAGCAACTTATGGTAGATCAGCCAATTTATTGTTAGTGGTAAGAATGATTCAGTTTAATTAAGATCTTTATGAAAATAAAATAATGAAATAATAAATAACTTAAAAAATAAATGAAAAAGCACATGCCTACAGGTATAAGCAAAAGCATAGAAGACTAAATAAATAGCAAGGTCATTAAGCAAGCAATTATTGAAGAAAGCAGAAATGCTTATGTGTATGGCAAGTAAAGGTGATTTAAGTAAAGGATCCTGTTGGAAGGAGAAAGGACTAAAAGTAGAAATGTAAAGAGCACTTTTTTGAAGCAAAATACCTCTTTATTGTAGTTTTTTTTAAATATTTTTTTAAGATAGATCATCATCTTGAAATGAGTCAGGTTGCCAAAGTAAATATATTACATAATCTTAGAGCAATAATAAATTAAATCAGTTATTAGAAGTATAATACGGATTTTCAATTTAAAAAAAAAAGTTTAAAAAGATTTCAAGTGAGTAGAGGGTAAATTAGTGAAGAAGTGCATATTTAAGAAAACAACAGAAGACAAAATGCAGAGATGAACTGTCATCTGGGTCATTTAATGAAACTTATTAGAAACTCAATCTGATAAGTAGTTAATTTTATTCGATTCATGAATTTTCTATTTTTGCAATTGATATTCATAAAGAAAAACTTTATGATTTTATTATTGAAAATAACTTTTTACTTGTGATATAGTTTTTATGCAATAAATTTTGCTAAACATAATTTTATTTATTTGTTTTTATTTATTTAAAAAAAATTTATTTTAAACATCTATCTACACTATTTTATTTTTAAACAAAGCAAAAAGCAAAGGTTTTTTATAGTACAGTAGTTGTGTTGTGCTGTTATTTATAAATTAGAGTCTAAAATAAATATTAAAAATTCATGACTACATTTATCCCTATAGAGAGGTTTCAAACATTTTTCATTTTGAGTTGCTTGAGAGGTATTTTGTATTAAAGAACTAATTATTCTTTAATTTAATAATTTTATTGCTTCAACAGGTCAATCATTTTTTAAAAATAAATTTTATTCTTTCTAGGTTCAGATTTTAATAGATAATGCATACAAGACAAAAGAATTAAAGAAACTAGTTAATTAAGAGTTGGTAAGTAAAAATGCTTTAATCTCTCTAGAAACCAAATGACAATTCATTTTTCTATTTCATAGAAGAGTAAGAAGAGAAATTTGAAGAAATAATAGTGAAGAAAAAATAATTTCATACGGGATTATAACAAAATCAAAATAATAGTAAATAAAAATTTTAATTTGTTTTGAAAAGTTTACTTAAGTGTAATTAAAAAATATTTTTAAGAATATCAAAGAATCCTTTAGTGAAAAAAAAATGAATTAAAGAATAAATAACTTTTAATACAGTTTGATAGTACATCACCGAATATCCATGCTAGAAATTGCCATTAAAGAAAAAATATATCCAAAACATAAATCTTCTTAATTTGAAAATAGTCTTCTATTGATTCATTCTGAAAACAATAAATTCGCCTGCCCACTTCTGCGCTAGTTGAAAAATATTCTGATATTAAATTAATTAAATTGAATTGAATTATCAAATGCACAAAAATGACACCTTCAAAAATATATATTAAAATAGGTTGCTTAATGAGTAAGATTTTACATTTTACCTACATATAGAAAGATATTAGTGCATTAAGCAATCACACATAAAAAAGTAAATGTCAAAAACCATTTGAAACTTGATAGTACAAACCACCATATGAAATATACATAAATTAATAAATGAATATTTATGTATCCACTTAATAAATGCAGCGTGACTATATTAATGAATAAGTAAAATAATCTTTATACCACCATTTTTTAATATTAATTATCTATAATGGGTAATAACTCAATAATCATCATACAAAATAGTGCAAATAGTGATGCTGTAATTTAAAATTAATGAACTTAAATTAAAGTTCAAAAAACTTTAAATTTTTGAAATTTAAAAACAAATTGTATTTCATATTCAAATAATGAAAATATACTCAAAGAATAGTTACATTCCTTCAGGATTTGCCTACTAGACAGAAAAAAATCTCATGGAATGCCATAAGAATTTGTATCCTTTCTGCAGACTTAAAAGCAGATTTCTTTATTTTTAAGTATAATAATAAATATAATGTAAATATTCAAAACAGTTAAAAGAGAAAGAATTTAAAACAATTTTAACATACACACATGTGTTTAACAAAAATGTTAAAAACATACTTCAATATACGAATAAATGCAGACTTAGAATAATTGAAAAAATATGCCATGGGATATAGCAGAGAGAAACACCAGAAATAATTTTAAGCAAGTATTAAAGAAACCAGAAGTGAATCCTGTCTACTTTAGTAAAAATAAACAGAGAATGTTTTGAATTAAGTGGTCAATATCAGAGTGCCAGAAGAGAGAAGGATAAATAGGAACTCAGGGGAAGCCAGTATAAGAAAGCTGAAAGTACGGGGGGAGGGGAGTTTTGCTTTTTACTAAAAATATTTCAATGGGAGGAGCATATCTGAGCTTTTTCCTGCTGCTGTAGATTTAATTAAGGTCTAAGTATTCAAATGTAAGTCTTTTTTTGAGAAGGAGTATCACACCAGAAGGTGGAGGAAAATATAAGAATACTAATTTTTTTGAGTTTATAATTAAAATCAATATAATTAAAGAGAACATATTTAAAGAAATATTGGGGGGATGAATAAGAACATTTTTTCTATTAATTCAAAGGTGTATTACAACATGAAACTTATTGGCTGAATTAAAAAATGGCACAAAACAAATTAGATGTATTTCAGGAAAATAAATCACATTTTTTTAAAAAGTTTTCACTAAGGAAAACTGCAGTTATTAATAGTAAATGTTTTTTTGTAGGGGTTTGGTCAAGGTAGATCCAAAAATACAATTAAAAAAAATGTGTATTTTTTTTAATTATCTGGATCCTATATTCATGATTGGAAGTCATTCAATCATGAATATGGGATCCAGGTGATACTGACATCCCCTCTCACCTTCATAATAGCCCTGAAGATAGCTTACATTGTAACTCAAAATGTTAGCAGAAAATTAAAAAATAGACTTTTTTTAAAAATTGTATTTTTGGATCTACCTTGACCAAACCCCAACAAAAAAACAATAAATAATAAATTTATGGTAAAAAACTCTTCATATCTATGGTAATGTTTTCAAAAATTATACATTGAACTTAAACATACATTACAAACTGTTATGGGTTGAATATCAGGTTTTATCATTATAAACATTATTATAAAATATGTCAAATTATGTAAGCTAAATTTTTCTAATAATATATTTTCTGGATATTTAATTTTCTTCTCCTTGTCAATAACAGTGCCGAACAATAATCATTACTAGTTTCTAACAATCTTTATTGGATATTATTAAATTATAAATTTGAAGTCTTGTAATTAAAAAGATGCAGATAGTAACAAAATTGATGTTTTAGACTTGATTTAATTAATGTTCGAATTAATCTTTTTATTAAAAGGTTCATTAAATATAAAATCAGTTGTCATGAAAAAATAAGAGTTGATGTTTCCAAGTTAAGATTAATGACATTTAATGTTCAGTTTTTAAAAATAAGACTTTTTAAGAAATTTATCATACAAACTACATCAATTACAAAAATGGTATTGTCAAGAATTTTTTGAAGGCAATGATTAAATCTGATATTCAATCACATAATTGATAGATAAAACATAATTATAAGTTTNAAAGATGGATATAAATATCCCACGATAAGGAATGGTGGGAGAAGTCCTAACTCACCGTAGTGACATTCATAAATGCCTTGCTAAAGAAGACTTATTCGAATAATGTTAAAGAAGATAATATAAGGCGTATATTTTGTATGTATATGTATATATGTATCATTCATGATAAGAGTTCAATATATCATTTTTGTAAACATTAATAACTGTATACGTATCTTATTACGTGTCATGGTGTTTTAAATTTAGTTCTCCCTGAATTAGTTTAAAATTAGTAAATAGTATCAAGATAATGTTTTTAAAAAGTATTTAGATAAAGATGCTTAGCTATTCATTGATTTTCCAAGATAGAAGCATGTTTAATTAGTATATTAATTTTAATAATTTTTTTCTTAAATTCTTTGAAGCATTTTCTTGAAACTAAAAACAACCCTAGAAGTAATGTACCTCAAAAGAAAGTTAGTATTCGCCAATAAAAAGTATTTTATTAGAGTCTAAAAACTTTTAGAATCCAAGAAGGCACTTTTACTTTGAGGTTATTTATAATATTTTCATTGTTTTTCAGTTCACTAAGCTATAGTAAAGCAATCTAAATATTTTTTTAATTTTGTGAAGTTTTCCACCACAAGACATTATGGTGTGTATTTTTAATTGCCTTTTCTTTATGAGTTTATCAATACATCTTTTCCATTTTTTTTTTTTTTTTTTTTTTTTTTTTAGAAGTCTAATATAATTAGCAAGTGATATTTCTACTTTTTTAACCTTAAGGCAAGAGTACTTAGCTTTGATAACAAGATAGTGCCTCATTCAAACACTAAGGTCTTAATAGAGAAATATAGAGAACTTCATTAAAAATAACCCTAACTCTCAGACAAAAATAAAATAAATAATATAGGATTGATCACAATTGTAAAGCATCCCACAAACTTCTTAAAATAATGCTGGGAACAAACAATGACACGAACTGTTATGGGTGATTTTAAACTTTTTTGTGTAAAATCAACACAGTTGTATTTTTTTTTCCCCATTATTTTGTAATTTTAGTAAACATATTCGTTTTTTTTTAATGTATTATCCTTAATTAATTTTTGTTAAAAGTTAAAAGAAACATATTTTGAAGGTGTCAAGTGCCAATTATTTCAGAATCAAGTAATATTTATTTCTTGTGGTGGTGAAAAAGGAGAACGGACTACAATGAGGGTGGGTTTGTTGGCTTTTAGAGGGGATAAAGGTAATAAGGTGACTGTACTACCAAAGCTAGCGTACTGGCGCGAACGAATGAGGGTATGCCGTGCAGTAGTAGAAGTAGTGGTAGAAGTAGGAGTAGTGTTTGGCTCCGAGTAGGAGAGCGTCGAGAGGCATTTAGTGAGGCGGCGCGTACCTTGGGACCTCGAGCGGCGGACCTCCCTCCGGGCAGGTGACCCTCCTCCAACCCCGTTTAACTGAAACAGCCAAACATTCCCGGTCCCAGACTCACCCCTCTTCATTTACTGCTCCTCACTCAATAACTTTTCTTTCTTTTTTTATAATTACATATATATTATCATTTAACATACCTACCTCTTCATTTATTAGTAATGCCTGCATGTAAATTAACCAAGGAGAACAATATATGTCAATAAAACAATAGAAAAACCATTAGGATTAGACCTTGGAAGTTCAAACAAAAACATTAATTTAGGAAAAGGATTAGAATTATGCTAATAATTTTTGATAGCATTTTGTTAAACAGCAGAAGAGAAATATATAATGAACCTACTAATTTTTTTGCTCTTTAACTGGTCATTTATTTCAAGTTGTTTATATTTAAAAATGAAATGTGTTTCCTTATAATGAGCTGTTTACCAAAAATTTAACTTCCAAAATCAATCCCTACCTATAATACAAGAATAACAAAAAATTAATTAATAGAAAAAACAGAGAAAAAAAGCTCCGTAAAGATTTTGATTTCTTAAGCAACTAGGAAAAAAATAAGTAACTATTTTCTGTTTTTCACAAAACAACAATTTTTAGTAGAAATTCGAAAAGTTATTTAATTAGATTTATTCTATTAAATAAGCATGTCTACTCTGTCATTCAAACTCACACACAAATATAAGCATCTCTAGAGTTGGAATTCATCTGTGGCTTTACATGTATTTGTGTGAGTGAATTTCATTTACTATAAATACATAAATAAATAAATATATA
>KZ806933.1:296169-319055 GCA_000696205.2 Oncopeltus fasciatus | reverse complement strand
TAAAAGAAAAAGGTTTTAATAATTTAATTCAATTGATAAAATACTTTAAAATATTTTATTATTTCATCAAATGTCTAAGCTTGTTATGAAAATGTCAAAAATTCTGAACTATCAATTGGCAAATTTACAGAATTAAGATATTAATCTTAAGCAAATAGAACTACTTTGATTTTCACAAAATATTTATTTGCTTAACAGAACTCTTATTAGTATAAATATGTATGGTATTCACTTTGACTTTGTAAAGCTAATTTAATATACTTTAAAATGCTATATTAAAACAGTTATTTACACTTGACAATATACTTCTTAAAATAACACCATTTTAGTAACATGCTTAATTTTACTTTTTTTCGAAATACTATTTTATACAATTAAAACTTGATTAAGTGCTATATCCAAAATTGTGTATTTAAGATTATTAAAAAAATTCAATATTATTTATTTATAAATATTGGTTAAGGTATATACAATATTACTTTTGTTAGTCCTGAATCAAGAGCATTTTTCTATAAAAAAAAAGAAGAAAACAAACTATCAATATGATAAGATAGTTTATAGAAAACAAACTATACATATGATTAGATGTTTTTTGTTGGGGTTCGGTCTGAGTAGATCCAAAAAATACAATTTAAAAAAAGTGTATAGACATTTTTTAAATTGTATTTTTTGGATCTACCTTGACCGAACTCCAACAAAAAACATCTAATAATAATATCTACGGAAAAAAAATCTCTCCACTTAATTAGTATGATTAGTTTTGAGGTATTTAGTAAAAATATAAATAGGATCAAAAACACTGAGATCTCTAAATATGAACAAAACAGATCATGAAGAAGAAGGAAACCTATCACAAGAAGATAGATCTAATGAACAATGGTACATATACTGTCTTAAAGAAAGACACTACAGGTGATGTCAATAAGAAGATCAAGTCGATTTTGAAAATGTTCACACGTGAAGAGCTCCGAAGCAAGTAACTTGTTACTTGACCACCAAGATTTTATGGGCTCCCTAAGATTCACAAAGAAAACATACCTATCCGTCCAATCGTGAGCAATTTGGAGGACCTACATACGAGGTTTCAAGATATTTAGCTATGAAGATTGTACAACATATCAGCAATACAGATCACCCCATCAAGACTTACTTCATAGACAAAATCCACAATATATCAGTGGAAGAAGGATACTTACTCGTCAGTTTTGACATGAAATCTTTGTTTAGGAAGATCCCAGTTGAAGAAACTGTTATTAATGAATAATGTTTTGAACGAAGATGAATAATCACAGACCGAATTCTGCCTACAATCGGTCTTCTATCTTTACAATGGGAAACACTTCAAGCAGATGCAAGGGGCAAGCATGGGTTCCTCGCTTAGCCCACCTGTAGCAGACCTGTACATGGAGAGTTTCAAAAAGACAGCACTATTGACAGCAGTACTGAAACTTACTCATTAGTACAGATACATGGACGATACTTTCACCATTTGGCCACATGACGTGACACACTGGTCACAATCCTCATGCACCTGAACAATATAAATCAGAACATTCAATTCACAATGGAATTAAAAGAGAATAGCTCCATCTCGTTCTTGGATGTTCTCGTAATGAAGAATGAAGATGGATCATTAGGACACACCGTCTATAGAAAACATAGTCACTCCGAATCACATCACCCAGCACAGAAGGCAGGAGTAATCAAAACCTTGTTACACAGAATAGAGCAGATATGTGAGGCAGGTAATCTTCCCAAGGACAGAAAACACTTGCAAATGGCTTTGAAGAAGAATGGTTACAAAGAATCTTTCATTACAAGAAGCTCAATAATGAAGGACAAGACACCACTAACTGCTGAGGACTAGGACAAACCATGAGTGACCCTACTGTATGTCAAAGGCAAGACAGAGAAGATCGCTAGGGTTCTCAAGAGATATGGAATCAAGACTAACTATATGACAGACAGGAAGATATCTCACGTTTTCCCTATCCCAAAGGATGACATAGGACAACGGATGCCCAGAATGTACAGTATCCCTTGTGCATGTGGTACGGAATTCATAGGACAAACTGGAAGACCGAAATCCACAAGACTCAAGGGACACATTACTTGCATTAAGAAACTGAAAGCTGAGAAATCTGGAATAGCTGAACATTTCCACAAAACTAATCACAACATTCCTTTAGAAAACACCAAGGTACCTAGTTAAGATACGATAAGAGAACTACCGAGAGAGGACTATTAGAGGAGATATAGAAAATATCACTCACCCTAACAACATCAACAAAGAGGACAGATACAAACTCAGCAAAAACTGGCACCCAGCATTGAACAACCAAAAGATATGGACTGCACAGACCAATGAGGATCCTTCAAATGCTCCCGGGATGGATTATGGACCCCGGAGAGGCTCGCTTTGATCACACCATCAGAATCAACCGGTATAAATACCCCTTGTCCTTCTCCTTCCTCACTTCTATTTTATTTTAACCTTGAAGAAGCTCAGAGTATGATGAGCAAAAGCTTGGTTGTTGAATATAAAGGGACACGGTTCAAACCCTAAAAAGAAAACATGAATATTTCAGATTTGTTCACTTACAAATATAACTATAGAAAAAAAAAATATATATATGTATGTATCAAACAGGTTCTGTACTGATTATGAAAGTCATTTTAAATGTATTTTTATTGTCATATTTCAAAGTGAACAAATCCAAAATACTTCTTAAAACCAAATTGTTTTTTAATTATCTAATATATATAGTTGCACTGCAATATCTAATGTTAATATTTTTTATATTATAAATCAATAAGGGGAAATAAAATTAAAGTAAATTTCAATAATAAATACATGAAAGTTAATTTATAATATAAACGTTCGTAAAAGCCAAACCATATTTACAGGCACCTTCAGAATAAGAGGCTGGAGGCTTTGACTCTCAGATGATTTATTATTATGGAGGTTTACTCCCAGAAGTAAGAATAAGACTAGCTTATAATCAACATTATATTTTCAAGTGATATATTCTGTGGGTACACATATTAATTTTTCTTCTATTTCTTGATTCAATTAGAAGCATTTCTCTTGTTACATATTCCACTTACAATCAATAAATTGGATTCTTAAATCAGAATTAGCTTTTGTGGAGTAATAGGCATCTTTAGTGTAATCTTATTCTTTCATTTATTTTTACATGAATTACTTATTATAGTTCATTCTTGTAGAGCTTATGCTAGTAATTTATGAAAACTTGTTCTTATGGTTTTATGTAACATTGGATAATTTCAAACTTGAAGCTATACAATAATACTTAACAATCTTCATCAATGTACTATTTTATGGTTTCTAATTATTCAGTAAGTGATTTTTCTAATTTATAGCTTTGTTTATTTATTTATTTATTAAGAACTCAGCAGGCTACAAAGTAATTTTTTGTCATTAACTATCACTAATTAATTAATTACTAATTGAGGAGGACAATAGCTATATTATACTATTATAAGGTCATCTGAGTACTGCTAGTATTGTAAACTAGTAGTAAACCCCCTCCTTTGAAAAAAAAAAATACATTATAGTAAGTAAAGATCTAAGTTTTTATAAAAAGAAAATCACCTCTTCAAATTAGGAAAGACCTTTCTTTCTTCTTTAGAACATAGGATTAAAATAAATAACTTTAAATCAAACTGTATTCAAATACTTGAAAAGTAAAGTAAAACATTAGCTTGTAGAATAAAAGTAGCAATGAAAAAAATCCCAACAAAAATTCCAAGTTCTTCATGGCCAATCCTGTATGATAGTTGGATTCAACATCTCAATTTTATTTAGTAGAAATTTTTAGAGATGAACAACTTTAATAACCCTAACTCAATTTGGCAAGCAAATGTCTAATATATNATATATATATATATATATATATATATATATATATATATATATATATATATATATATATATATATATATATATATATTTCAATTATAAAGAAGAACTTCTATCTCTTTTAAAACAAATAAATATATAACGTACAAGATGAAAGTAAATGTTTGGTTTATTTTCTAAGTTTTAGTCTCCCTTTAAACCACTTAGAGTCATGGGTAGGGGTTACCATCATGGTCTACAGGTTACCATTTCACTCTAAACATCCATGGCTCACGAGAAGCTTTTATTTATCGATAAAAGCTTGTCCCTGGTGAAATTTGAACCCTCAGCATCAGGATTGCGAGAATCAAATGGATCCCATGAATTTATACGTCTGTTAAAAGGAACTAGCAGCTAGATTTCTTGAAGCCCAGAAATATAGATAACTTTAGTAGTTTGATTAGAGAGATTTAGGTTATAAATGGTTTTGGCACTCTTTAAAATGTAGATAAGATAATCTTTTCTACAGCAAAATATCAAACCTATTAAGGCTTCCTCTTCCATGCTGCCTACCATACAGGGAACACTAAAAATTCCTTTACTTTTCCTTTGACCTGTGCACTTATGCTGTGTGCAATAAGCAGTCAGCAATAATTTGAAATTATACACTTAGCTAGTGAACGGCAAATTGCTACCCAGTAATTCCCTTTTAAAATGATAAAACATAATTGATTCTAAATAGTGATATGTTCATTTATAGTCGTGAATGGATTTGAGCGTATATGTAGTGTGCGTGTGTAAAGGAATGGGTGTTTTAAAGCAAATAAGTATATGAGTATGGGTAGGTAGTTTCTTTTCAGAAATTAGTGTGTCATAATAAAAGAACCATTCTAGTAATGATGTTTCTGATAAAATTACATAAAATGGCTTTAGTTACCAAATTTGACAACTGTAATATGAAAAAAATGATCAAGAGAACACAAAGTTTGTGTTTTATTTCTAAAAATTATAAATGTAACCTTAATTAACTTTAAACATTAACTACTTTTAATCAAATCATGAATTTAAATACCACCATAGTGGATACTATTCATGATTTTTTTTTAAAGTGTAAAATATTTTAGGCTTGAAAATTAACTATGAGTTTGAAATATCATGAATGTAAATAAATAATGTTGGATAAAAGCGTAGTAGTTATTATTGAAGAGATGAGAGTTATTCTGTTAAAGGTCTTGCCGAACTCCAAAAAAATATGTTTAAAAAATTTAAAGAGCAATCAGATTTGATAAAAGATTATAAATCATCTGTGGACTTTTGTTGCTCTAAGCTAGATGAAGCACTTGAAAAAATAAAGGAAATTACTGCGATAAATGAAGCCCAGGCTAAGGACATTCTTAGACTAAATACAGAGCTGCAAACAGTTAAAAAACAAGTGATACTTCAAAATGCGGAATTGTCAGACTTGCAGCAGAGAATGCGGAAGAACAACATTGAAATTAATGGAGTTCCGCAGGTAGAAAATGAATCAATAATTGATATTATGCAGTCTATTGCAAATGTTCTGTCTGTTGACTTCAAACCAGAAGATATAGAAAAAGCTCATAGGGTCCCGGCGTTTAATAAAACTAAGACTAACCCAATAATAGTGCAATTCATACATTATCACACCAAAGCAAAATGGATCCAGGCATTCAAGCCATTTAAATTTAATTTATCATCTAGTCAGGTTTTGAAATCACAGGCCACCCAGAATCAGCAAAAGATATTTATTTCGGATCATCTGTCTCCTGCTAATAAAAAACTGCTTTACGAAACTAGACGCTTCGCTAAAGACAATGGCTATAAATTTGTTTGGTGGAGTGATTTTAAACTCCTGATGAAAAAGGACGAAGGCTCGCCGACAATAAAGGTGGACCTAGAGAAGTTAGAACAGCTTAAAAAAAAATATGGGTGTAAATGATTTATTTCTTTTTATTATATTAAAATCCATTATGTGTTATTTTTTATTAGATTATCAGTCATTAATTACTCTTTATTATTTATGTTTACTTAATCACATATACGGACGATTGTTTTCTGCCAAATGTTTTATTTATTATTTCATAAAATTATTTATTCTAATAATTCCTCAATTACGTTTTATTTCTTACTATTTTAATATATCATTTAAAATAGTATGCTATTTAGAAAAGGGTTTCTTTAAGTTAAATTTGTTTAAATGTGTCCTAATGAGAACAGCAGGTGGTGAGCAGTATGTTTCTTTAGCACTAGACTTTATTTGTGAAATAATTTTAATTTACAACAGTTTTCCTACCCTGTTAAAGATTTCCTGCAGGTACAAATGGGTGCGTATACGACTATATGAATATACATCATATATTTTCTCCCTCTAATTATGGAAGACCAACTAGTCAATTTCAATTTCTATAATTGTGACAATGATTCAAAATCCTATATTATTAATAAAAGAGGAACAAAAATAATACATATTAATATTCGGAGCTATTTTAAAAATTTTGACTCATTTCTAGTTGTTTTAAAGTATTTTTGCTTTAGCTTTGATATTCTAATACTAACAGAAACAGGTATTGACAATTCTGTTATTGTACCTGTTCTGAATGGCTACAAATTGTACAATTGTAAAAAAAAGTCAAATAAATGTGACGGTGTATTAGTCTATCTCAGGGAGGACAGATTCACCGCACAGGTTCACGACATAAGTCTGGCTGGTGCGAGTTCTGTTTACCTGACAGTCTCACACCTCACATCCCCTCACCGGTCCTTCGATCTTCTGGCCATATATCGCAGCCCTTCTGTTTCCCCTTCCTCCTTCGTGGAGGCCCTTACAGAGTGCATTCAGGAGGCCCATCCTAAGTGCAATATGATACTCGTTGGTGACATGAATATCCCTCTCTTTGGTGACTACGCTTACTCCGCTTCCCGAGACGATTATCTTAACGTTCTGGGAATGGGTGGGTTTCTGTCCGCCATTAATAATGTGACACGTCCTTCCCCCTTCGGGGGGTCTTGCCTTGATCATATATTTGTAAGGGGGGACTGCTCAAAGTGTGAATCTGGGATTCTCCGAGTTTCAGTTGCCGATCACTATTCTACTATCCTTTTACTCGAGGACGAGTCCAGGGGATGTACAAGTCCTAGGCATAAGGATGCCATTAATAAAATTGATTACAAAAAGCTTAGGGAGATGTTACTTTCGATAAATTGGGAGTGCGTTCTTTCTGAGACAGATGTGAACATAGCTGTAAGTGTGTTCTACAAGCTTATTGAGGAGCGGATAGGCCAATGCTCTACAAGTTTTCAGAAAATCTCTTCTAAATTCAGGCCTATCAAACCCTGGATCTCCTCAGGCATCGTTACCTCAATTAGGAATCGAGACAGACTGTACAGGCTTACTATAAAGCAACCAAATAACATACAACTAAGAAAATACTACAAAAATTACAGAAACAAACTCCACAGACTCATTAAAACTACTAAAAACTTATATTATAGAGAAAAAATAGACAACTGCCATGGTTGCCCTAGAAAATTTTGGAAAATAATTAATGAATTGACTGGAAAAAAACTAAAAAACGAATCCACATTACAAAATTTAACTACTACCGAGACAACTACTGACTACAAAAAAACAGTCGACAACTTAAACAAATACTTCTGTGAAGTGGGAAGAGATCTCGCTGAGCGACTTGGCCCTCGTGATCCTCCACTTCTAAGACCACCTCCCACTTGTTCCTTTACAGACTTCCCTGAAGTGACAGAAACGGACTTACAGAGAGTTATAACACAACTTAGAGGCCGATCAGCACCTGGACCAGACAATATTACAGCTGACTTCATCAAAATGAACATGGACGCTCTTTCACCCCCTCTTAGACACATTACTAACTTAAGTTTAAACTCTGGAACTTTCCCTGACCAATTTAAAACAGCAAAGATTATACCCATATACAAAGACGGACCGACTCATCTTTATTCCAACTATAGGCCTATCTCAATGTTGAATGTTTTCTCAAAACTAATAGAAAAATGTGTAAAATATTTCCTTACAGATTACTTACTGACTAACAATCTACTCAGTGAACAACAACATGGATTTAGACAGAACAAAAATACGAACAGTGCTCTTTTTCAAGTAATTTCTTACATTACCTCTGAAATCAATTGCAATAAGAAGGTTTTGGGGGTATTTTTAGATCTTGCTAAGGCATTTGACACAGTAGATAGAGATATCCTGTTAAAAAAGCTTCAGAGCATTGGCATTGGTGGGAAAGTTTTGAGGTGGTTCTCATCATATCTGTCTCACAGAACGCAGGTGGTAAATGTTGATGGTGTGACGAGTCAGCGGTGTCTGGTCGACTACGGAGTCATTCAAGGAAGCACACTGGGACCAGTCCTCTTTTTGATCTACATTAATGATATTGTGGTTCTACAGCCCGAGGGGGGTGGACTTGTTTTGTTTGCAGATGATGCTGTTGTACTGTATAGCGGCAAAGCATGGCGGGAACTTTATTCGTTTGTAGAGCTTCACTTGAGTCGGTTGTACAATTGGTTCAAAAGAAACTCACTGACCTTAAACATATCCAAGACAAAATATATTCAGTTCTCTACACAAAGCACTCCACTAACAGCTGACTTATATTTGCATCACTGTAACTTACTAACTAACTGCGACTGTCCGAAAATTGACAGAGTTGAACAGTATAAATACTTGGGAATAATTGTGGACCAGAGGCTAAGATGGAGGGAACATATGGGTCATGTTATGTCGAAAATGAGGAGATTGATGTTTGCTTTCCGAACATTGAAGGAAATCCTTTGCAAAAAGGATATTAAAATCGTATATCATGCCTATGTGGAGTCCCTCTTAAGCTATGGAATTCTCGCTTGGGGAGGAACTTTTACATCGTCTCTTAAACCACTTTTTACTGTTCAAAAACTGTTGATAAAATTATTACTGAAATACAAAAAAACATATTCGACAGATAAATTATTCACTGACTTCCCGGTACTCCCATTGAGACATCTTTATATAAAAAGTGTATTGACATACTTGACTTGTAACAGCTCAGACGTACTGGCACAAATCACACACTCATACGGAACCCGAACTACCTCAAATAAAATGGCAGCAAGCGACAGACCGAAGACAACCTGGCTCACCAGACAGTCACCTTACATACTGACAATTCTTTATAACAATCTACCACAGAATATAAAAGACATTATATTGACAAGAAACAGGAGCCTTTCTAAGCTTCCACGACAGATTTTGGACTGGATTACTGAACTGACACTGGACGAGACTGAAAGACTGATTGGATCAATTTATATCGGGTGAGATGGTTGTCTCGAGTGGTGGAGTACTCATATGTCGCAACGATAATAATTCATATAGTACCGTCTGCTGGCTCAAAGGACTGTAAAATTTGCTGTAAAATTTAGATACTTANTAAAAAAAAAAAAAAAATATAGCTATTCAATTGAAACATTATAAACATTTACATTAACTATCTTTGTAAATTATACTATTTATAATGGGGGCTTTGTTTTAAAACTAAAATTTAGGCAGGAAATTTTAAATGCTCCTTAGATGATTTTTTTTTACACAACAAAACTATTCAGACACATTTCTAATTATTAAAGGAATTTTTGGAAGTTTTGTGGAGATGTTAAGTGGTGTAACCTAAGATTCAATTATTAGTTTAACTTTGTTTTGATTAATACTTACTTCCACATCCCAAACCCCATTTTGATTTTGCTTTAGTTCAGAAAATGGTCAAAATTTACCATATTCAAAGTTACACCTCTAATACTGACCCCTCTTAAGGAGCTTAAAATATAATTTTTAAAAAACCAGTATTTCATATTAAAATTGGAATCATCTGCCACCAAGGCAAAAATGAAAAATTGAAAACTTTCTATAACGGGAGGTTATACGAAGTTACTAATGAAATTATTCAAGTAAACGTTGAGTAAATAGGAAACATTTAGCCAATCATCACTATTATCAGATTAAAGAAACATTTGTACTGTAAAGTAAATTTTTTTAATTTTTCCTGTTTCTTGTTTAGTTTTTATTTATTTATTTTTTATTTGTTCATTTTTGAAGATATGAATGTTTTATTTAATTATATTTTTGATTAAGTTTTTTCGAATATCTATGGTTTTCAAAATCAAATACGTGATTGTTTTTAAGTTCAAGGTTTTTCAGTAGGTTTTATTTCCTCTGTTATCTATATTTTTGAATAGTGCATTATTCTTATTCTAAACTTTTAATAAGATTCATATAAATAAACTATTTCATGAGTTTTGCAATTTATTCAGTACATCATTTTTATTATATAATAATTATATTTAGTCCTTAATTCTGCTAAAAGAGTTTTTAATATTACAATTATATTTCTAGGTAATTTTTCCTATTTCCTTACAACTATTTATAAGATATCTTGAGATAAATAATATCAGATTTAAGGAGACTAGAGCCAAATACATTTATAAATTCAAAGAAAAATAATATGCAGTTGGATGGGATAGCTACAGATTCTAGATTTGTGATAAGGTCATAATGAATTTTATTAATTTATTGAAAAGTTTTTCAGCTGAAGAATAGTAACACGTGGTTAAGTGTAAGCATGAATGCTACATATTGAAGAAATTTTGTCAGACAGGAGCTACATGAACTTAGCCATATTCATCAGTATCATAGTAAATGAATATTTGTATTTGAACTTTCTATTCACCTAATTCTCCACGCTTATACAATAATATATCTTATACCATGAAACAAATCTGTGTTGAGTTTCAATCAACACATGCTGCAGTAAAAATTCTTTTTGCACTCTCACTTGACATTTAAGTTAACCCCTACTTATATTCGTCCAATTTTGGCCAAAAACAAATTCAGCTTGCCAAATTTCATTAAAAAAAGACAAATAATTTTGGTTCATTAACTGAAAAAAATTAAAATTTACAAAAAATGTAAACCCTCATACTTAATTCTTCAATTTTTCTCATAAAATGTTTCTTTTATCACTAAACAAATCTTTGACAAGTTTCATTACTCTGAACAAAATATTACACCCACTATATAGAAAAAACTTTGACCTTAACTTGACATATCTGGTTTTAGCCCTTTCATTTTGCAATTAACATCTATATGCCAAATTTCATTAAGAATAACTAAAAACTGTAGCCTGTAGAGCATGAAAGCACACACCCACACAGGCACTTTAATTTTAGTGACTATTATTTTTGGTTTCTAGTACTTTGAGATCAGCAAATATATAGAAAAAAAATTTAAACACTGTTATGAGAACAACCTCAAGCTACATTTCTTCTGCATTCGCTAACAACAAATAATCATGTGCAAAATTAAAGGTATTATGATAAATGAGGCACTGTAGTTGGGTGTGGACAACACCTCTAGCTCAGTCTGGTTGAATGAAATGCAGCTGCTTGATCTGTGTTACTCATCTACTCCAAGGCTTTATGTGAATTAAAAAATTAAAATAAACTAGAACCAAACCAAATATCCTAAGAATCACATTGCTTTTTGAGTTAATATTAGTAGTTTGAGAGCAAAAATGTATTTTATTATTTACCCAAATAGTTCTAATTGAAATCATTGAAGTTTGATAGTACAATATGGGACCAGTAGGCTTTTTGCATCACCACTCGCAAAAGCAGAGCACAGAAACGGAAACCACGCAGTCTAAATCTATATCATTTCAAAGAAAGGGAAAAATTAATAAGATTTTAAAGCTCTAAAAATGAAAAGTGAAGATATTTTTGGATATCCGAGAGCTGGATAACTTATTTTTTTAACTTATCTGTTTATTGCCATTTAGACAGCCCACCGTCTTTAAATCAGGACCTTCTAAAATTAAATCTCAGAAGAATTCAAAATACATGGTATCACTCAGATACAAGACATTGATAATTCAGAATTTGGAATATGGTTATACTAATTAATTGCAAGAATAAAACATTATACCCATTCCAGAAAGAAATTTATAATCCCTCATGAACATAATTTTCTCCTGAGGTATTAGCAACTCATTTATTTTTAATTATGCAGTTTTTCAACTGATGAATTTTTGCAATATATACAACTAAGATGATAGATCACTAAATATTGAAATATAAAAGTACTTATTTATCAAGTATCTGTGAATTAGAATTTTGTACAACTATAATTCCTTATTTTGAACCAGCTAAACGTAGAAAGCTAATAAAACTTTTCTACATTTTTAATCACATATGCCAGTCTTTAGAAAAGTGGCTGATGAGTCTAGATATGAGTTAATATGAAAAAATAAAATTGCTACCACTGAATTTTATTTACTATGAAGAAAACATCAAGCATTAAGTAATATTATTCAGCAAGCATGAAGTAATATTACTTCAAAATGAAATGTGAATAACTTTCTTTACTTGCACACTTTTACACTTGTATATTTTGTAATAATGTTATTATGATACAGATCTTGTTTGGGCCAGCCCCTTCCTACTGTAGAATACAACACAATACAATCCAGAATAAAGAATAGCTCACTCAATGGAAAAGTAGGACAGGGAAGTAAGGAAAAGCCAGTATCAGCTGTTGAAGTTATTTATAATTATAATTCAGGAATTAGCCTCCAAGCAGGTAAATTTTGTCATTTTAAATAAAAAAAGAACATTTTTATAATATTGATCAGTGATTTATTTCAAAATGAAATTGAAATATTATCTATTCTTTCTCATGAATTATTTCCTTAAGAGCTTTGGATAAAAAAAAAGTTTGAGTATCCTAAAACATATTTTTAGAGAGGAAATGCAAAGGGAGCCAAAAATAAAATCTTACTACCTCAGCCGAGACTCGAACTTGGCTCTCCCGAGATGGGACCCACATGAGACCCGGGTCCAAGTACCGGCTGAGGTAGTAAGATTTTTTTTCTGGCTCCCTTTGCATTTCTAGTATAAAATTTAACATGGTATTACATACTACAACTAATATCATTATTTTTAAAAACACATATTTTTAGAGGATTGTCAAAACATAGGGGTTTATATAAAATGGATAAAAATAAAATAATATTTTCTTATAAACCAATTGAATATTTTTCATTTTATTTTCTTTATATTTATGACCATAGGGAGCTAAGAGGCAGAGAATAAGACTCTTTTTTACAAGTAAATAATAATATACTAAAAAATATATGATATCAAGATTAACCAAATTATTTTACATGACCACTTTTTCTATATTTAGGTTTTAAATATATTTAAAATAGCACTTTACACCTACTACTACAATTACAATCAATAATTAACCAATTAAAATAAGAAAATATTTTTTGATCAAATTTTATTTAGTAAAAAGTATCATCATTAGAATATTTCTTTTTAGTAGTCCTAAAATCTGAAGTTCACAAAAAATTCGATTTTTGGATAGAAATTTGATAGCAAATACAAGGAAAAGTTTATTATGATATCATCTATAAAATTTAATCTTCAGAAAACTAAAAAAAAATATATTCTATTAAAATAAAGATATTTCAATTATATTAGTATTCTCCTTGACTCTTTTAAATAGAATTGGGATTATTAATCAAAAACTTAAAAAAAAATAAAATAAAATGAAAAATACAATGCTTCAAATAATTCAATCAAAAGAAACATCAAGAAATTTTTCAGAACTTTCTAGTCATTGGAGGGTGGATTAGCACTGAACCTTTTTTTAAAGATACAATCAATAAACTAAGGGTGTGGATTAAAGGCAGTCAGTACAAAACACCGAAACCAAGCGAGAGAAAGTCACGTGATCAATTACTATTTCTACGGTAATTAACTATTTCTAAGTGAGTTATGCAAGTGGTTAGTAGTCACACCATATAGCAGCAAGAGTCACTTGCTTAATAAGCACATTTAGAACATTTAACTATTAAAGCTGCTACAATAAATATTGAAATGTATACCAAATAAATATTTAAGGCAGCTTGAGTCTCCATCAGATTCCTAGATCACAAACATTAATCAGTAGTTAGCAATAAAAATAAATAAATAAACAAGAATCTACTTCTTTTTAATTTATTGCCAATAATTGATTTAAAATAATGCCACAGTATAGATTGCTAAACAAATTAATTTAAAAAAAAATTGGTATAATTAAGAACCAACCATAATAACAGTAAAATTACTGTCAATCAAAAATATTTTTCAGGCTACCTTTTCTTCACAACTAACCTTGGTGGATTAAGGAACATATTTCTCAATAAACATTTCAGAGCTGTACACTGAATTTATTTGCATTAAATCAAAACTTCAACTAAAGATGCTTTGGAAATTATGATAAAATATTCAGGAATAATCATGAAGTATACCGCTTAATTTAAGCAACCATTTATTTATTCACCTAATAAGACTGAAAAAAATTATCATGTTCAATTTTATCACTGAATAAACAAATTAAAATTAAGTCTTTTTTAACTACTGTCTATAGAAAAACAATTCTTTCAGCTATAGTATATCTGTAAAATTTCTACAAATAGGTGCAACTAAATGGGGAATCATTACTAACCCTCACAAAATTTTATCCTAATCTCTCCATTCACAGTGGAAAAATTTTGTGCTGCATCATATCAGCTTGCAACAATAAAAAATACTTTATTTGAAATCATGAGATCTCAAAACATAAAATTTTGAACACAAAGCACCAATGAGGCCAATTGCAATACTTTCCTAATTTTAGTAAAAGGAACATACCTGGTAAGTAATACCTGGGACTTATACCTTATACCTGGTACTTATACCTGGCAATAGGTAATACCTCATACCTGGTACTTATACTTGGTACTAGGTACAATACTATTGTAACATACATTAAAGGTTAATCAGGTAATCACACAATCCAATATTGCAGTATTTCTTATTAACTACAATAAGCTTCTAGTGAATATAGTTATATCGAGAGACTATTTGGTAAACATCAAATTGCTCAGAGCAAAAATACTGGTTTATTTACATTTTGCCATACATAAAATTCTCTATTTCAACTAATAACTTTAAAACTTCATTTATTTTCAGTTTACGCACAGGTATATGATATAATTCATTATCATTTGATATCAAGTGCATTATAAATAAAAATATAATTATGATCATCATATTTAGATTACAGAAGTTGGGAAAAGGATATTTTGAATGATTTTTTTAATACTTTTGCAAATACAGAGAAATGCTATATTTTTTAATTTGTCAAAAACATGCATATGTATCTATGGTTATTACATCTATAATGTGTGTAATAATAGTATCAAGATAGTCAAGATTGACAGATTGTTTTAAGAAATTTCTAAATTGAACCATATAGGTAAACTAAACATTCTAGCATTCTCTTTTTACTTGATATTTAAAATTAAAAAAATGATTTGTATGCATGCAAATTTCTTAAATAATAAAATCTTAGTAGTCAAAAGACTATTAATTTTAAACCAAATGATAAAGCAAAAGTGCTAAATCAACAATAAAAATTGAATATTTCCAGTTCTTTCATGAATTTTAATTGAAATAAATTTATAAAACAAATAAAACCCTTTAAAATATTATTAACAGGACATTAATAGAGTAAAAGGGGCTCTGTTATTTGCTGTTCCAAGCAATAATGCTTTAAGTAACTATAGCTTAGAAATAAACTCCAGGTATTTTTTTTTTTATAAGAAATTTGCTATTCTTTTCAGTTTTTTAAATAAAAGTTTTTTTTTTTATTTCACCATTTCCTTTCTTCTAGAATGAACTTAAATTTTTGAGCCCACAAGGAAGGAAATGAAATATTGTTTTTTAAACTAAGAAATTAGTAAACTTTATTAGAAAAAAATTAACATAAGTTCAAAATAAGATGTAACAACAATTTAAAACAAATAAGTATTCTATCTGGGAAAAAGTTTCAAACTCAACAAGATGCAGATAACCATTTAATTTAAAAGACATTTTTGTTGCTTTATTTTATACTATGTATTTTAATTTGTTCAATTATTCTAGATAATTTTTTTTATGCTGAAAAATACATTAATTCTTGTGTTAAATGTCTTAATTTTGAATTCATCATTCATTTCATCATAATATACAGGCAGGAATAGATATACTCCATGTTCTTGTAGGACAAACTGCTTACTCGATACATAAATGAAAAGTTGTCAAATATAAATTTTCATATCTTATTAAAAAAATCATATTAACTTAACCATCTTACATTCATTAGTTCATATTTTCCTAAATTTCCTGAGATTATTTCAAAATATTGTTTCATATGGCAATGTTGAAAGTATTTTAAGAGAAGATTAATGGAAATCTTTATTAATATTGTTTAAGCAAGTTTAACTCTATGATCTAAATAAAAATATGTTTTTCTACCATTAAACAGCAGTGCAATAGGGTTCTGACATTTCTGAATTAGCACTGGGGTCTGCAAACCTTCACAGTTTCAGCTTGAAAATATAGCATAATGTATTTTAAGTACATATATATGAAGTTTTATATGTTGTACAAATTTATCAATGTATCACCTGAGGGGGTTTTTCCTATTAACTGAGGGTTTAGTCTCAGCATATTGAAAATGGTTAGGTAGGGTTGAAAAATAATTGATCATCAAGAGCTGCTCAAACCAGGGAAAACTATCAATTCATCTTTAAATTAACAACTAGTGCCATTGAAGCAGGTAATTCAAGAAAAATGGCTAGAGTTGATTAATAAGGAAAGCATTGTCTTCCATTAGAACAACAAATCTTTAGTGACTCAACAGAAGTTGAGAGAGCTTGGCTGGGAAGTTCTGATGCATCCAAAATATAAACTGCACTTTTCTTCACCTCAATCTGTTTTAGTTTATGGAGAACACTCCAGATGCTTGTACAAATTACTTGAATCAATTTATCTACTGAAGTCTCAAAACTTTTAAGGGTGACGGATTTAAGTTTTGACCAAAAAGTGTCAAAATGTCATCAATCAAAATTAAAAGAAAATTATAATAAGAAATACTTAAATTTTTTAAGTCGACATTCATAAGAGAGAAATAGAAAAAAGCCCTTTTCTATAAAGTCAATTTCCTTCTACTTCTCTCTAATAAAGGGTGACTTGTTTTTCCCAAGAATTTAAATTTTCAATCTGAGTTAAATTTTTGAAAATTTTCTTATTTTGCTTTTAGGATATATATATATATATATATATATATATATATATATATATATATATATATATATATTAGTGTAAATAGTTCAGATTACTGAGAATAATTGAATAGTGATAGTTTCTCATAGGATGAAGGGGGTAAATTACAGTTTTTTTCAAAGGGAATTTTGAATTACAATTTTTATCCATAAAATACTAATTGGGTACGCATATACAGCCTCATTAAAATCACCCAAATATAATTATTATTATTTAAATGCATATGAAGGAAAAACTGACATAATACCTAAAATTTTAATATTTGATAAACTTGTAGATGCCTAATGTTAAAATATGTTTTAACAAAACAAAAAAAAAACACACAAAAAAAACCTTACATCTGTAACACAGGAACTGTATAATCTTGTTTAATTAAACATGGATATAAATAAGAATAAATGACATAATTTTAGAGAACAATTATCACAAAATAATAATAATAAGATCACATGGCTTTGCAATTTTATAGTAAAAATTGTACAGAGCAGATATATCAGAAAATAAAGTTTTACAATTATTATACTGTTAAAACTTTCAGAACTCAAATACAATGAAGATATTATAATTATAAATTTTGGTCTTCCTCCAAGCCCCTTCTGCCCTTTCCTCATCTGATTCCAACCAAAATTGAATTCATTCAAGTGTTGCAATGAAAAGCCTTATTCTGAATTTTATTTCCAAATTTCAAAAATAAGAGGGTCCGTCTAACAATAGAAGTTATATTCTTAAATATGATTCTTAATATGCATTTAAAAAAAATTAATATTATAGAATATGAATGTCATAAAATTACATTTTAAACCTATTTAGATCTAAACATTTTTTCCATAATACTAATAATAACAAAGATAATAAGATTTTAACTTTTGGTCTCCTTATAAACCCCTCTCTTCCTTGTCTGATTTTAGCCATTAACAAACTCACATTGGTTTGTGAAAAAAAAAAAAAAAATTAAAAGCTGAATTTAGTTTTACTATTTTAATAATTACAGACAGATGTTCTTACATACACTCTTGTGAGTGTGCATGTAGTTGTAAGATTTTGTAAGGACCACCTTTTTCTAGCTTCTCCAATATAGTCTTGGTGAAGATCTGTCAAAATTTTTCAAATTTCATGTCATGACACCGATGTGAATAACTAGTGACTTAGATGATAAAATAGAAAGGGAAGCAGAGCTTTTCTATCCATAATAGAACCAAAATTGATAAGAAGGGCTAACTCAGTCACAAATGGCACTGGTCTATAGTGAATCATCATTATTAAGGGAGGTGATATTATAAATATGTAAGCTTATAAAGCCCTTATTTTCTGGAATTGATGTCCTCAAGGCTTCACGGGCTTAATGTACAAAAAAAAAAAAACCCAAAAAACAAAAACATTTAATCTTATTGATCTAGTCCTCATCGATCAGCCACATAAAAGTTTCATCCTGAATATCAAATCCAGGAGAGGAGAAAATCGTGACTCTAATCATATCCTTGTACTGGTCCGTTGTATACAGAAATCAAAAGCATTTATGTCCTTTGAAAATAAGAAGATCCCATTATGTTATGATGAGATTAATTTCCTATATACAAGAATTGCATACCAGGCTGAATTTGAGTGCTACTGGTAGAGATAAGCCAGCAAGAAAATAATGTTGAGGGGCAGTGGAATGCACTGGAAGCAAGCATAAGAAAGGAGCGGCAATGATTCTCGATGAAGTTGAGAGGAAGTTGTATGTGTAGAGGCGTAAAGAGTAAAAAGAGGGTAAAGTATAACTTGAGAAGAAGAAATTCAACCCCTTTAGGTAACACTATATTCAAGACATTTTATGGATTAATCTTTTATACTGTCAAATTAAAAACCTTAATTACAATCTCATTAAGCCAATATGTCAATATTTATGAAATTTTTTAGTCCAGTTAAGGATGCCAGCACTGGACTCTTGAACCAAAGATCTTAGGTTCAATAGTTCCAGAGCACAATCTGTTTTTCTTTTTACTTAAGCTTATAAGATCCAGTGGATTTATTGATATGCCCCTTGGAAAAACCAGTTCTAATCAAGTGCTATTTTTCATTAAATAGTTATAATTAATGTAATAAATATTTATTAGAATTTTTTATTAGAAAAAAAAGATTATCAAAAACTGTATGTTTAAAAAACAAAATTACTAAGTTATCTACCTGACCTAAGGCTAAGTAGCCTAGGTAGTTCATGTAAGTGGGCACCTAGTGGGTGAAATTGGCACTACCATTGATTTCAAATTCATTAGGGTTTAAATACTGTAAATAACCTCTCACTTACAACAATCAAAAAAAGTTGAATAAGTAATTGCACTACTTACTATAGATACCCTCATATTGATTTCAAATGCAACAATTCATTATATTACAATAGTAGCTACAATTGGACAAACATATACAAAAATAAAAACTGCATAGCTTATAATCTTCCCACTATAATATTAATCTATAGTATATTAGTGATGGATCTAGTTATCAGCATACAGTCAGTCATATAGAGAGCTTCTAAAAATTTCAATTTCAATTTTAAATTAAATATTTTATTTGTCTTAGGTAAAAATGACAAGTACCATCTTATGTAGATTTTCTAAATAACCTAAATGAAAGTTTTGCTAAGTTCTTATATTAAAGAATTTGGTTCAGATGTATGTTATTTTATTTTGTAAAGAAATAATAATGCATTTAGAAATTGTTAGGACTGAAAAAAGCCCTAAACATTTTGAAAAAGAGCATAAACATTTTTAGGAAGATGGTTTTGAGATGTTAGGTCACCTTCTCACTAAAAAAAGGCAACAGCATCGGCCTGTTTGATTATCATAAACCTGGAGCAGCTGGTTCAAGTCATATTGATTTTTCCATCAAGAAATGCAACTTTTCCTATTACCATGGATGTTTAGAATAGAGTGGCTACCTATAACCCTTACCTTCATGGCCCTAAGTAGTTGAATAGGAGGGGAAAAAATTAAGGTCCTTAGAAATAAATATTTATGCTGCAAAATTATAGAAGGAACTTTTTCCATAATTTTACATTCCCTATATGTACTAAATGCAGATCGTTATAATACATAATTTAAAGTAAGATACTATTTGTTTGCAAGTTATGATTTTTTTTTAAGTTACATTTTAATTTTTGTTTAATTGCTCACACAAAAAGTTGCAAGTATCACACTACTTAAAAAAGTAGTGTAAGCTTTTAAAAAAAGCTTAGATTGAATTTGAAAGGCACAATCACTTAACAAAATTTAACATACATCTATTTGTATACTGTTCAAATTGCAATCTATCCTTATGTATTCAATTTACTTTGAGTACATAATTATACATCTGTTTAAATACAAAGCACCCGAGTATGAATTAATCACTCGGTTAATACTTTTAAATCTCCCCAAAAAACCAATGGTTTTCATGAACTACCTTTACAATTGTTTGAACTACTCAGTTTCCACTCCTCTGGAAATTTTCTGAAATCATCCTATTCCCAAAACCAGGTAAACCTATCAATAGGGCATCATCCTACCGTCCAATTAGCCTTCTTCCTTTACCGTCCAAGGTCTTTGAGAAAATTCTTTTAAAGTAAATAATGCCTATCATAAAGTCCTTGAATGTCTTTCCTAATCAACATTTTGGTTTCCTACTTCAGCATTATACTGTCCAGCAGATGTTGAATTCATCTCTGCTTCACTCAAGTGAAAAGAATTCTGTTTGGTATATTTTTAGACATCACTCAAGCATTTGGCTGAGCATGACATAATGGCATAAAAGAAAATATTATCCATAAGTAGTAATGCAAGCTTAAATCCTTATTCCCAAACACTTTAAACCTAATCCTCCCAGCAAGGAGTATGATCACCCCACCCTGTGAAAGATATTCACAGATATCTGTACACATCTAAATTCTTCCTGGCCCTCTTTGCTGATGATATAGTGATTCAGAAATCCACAGATTAATCCTTAATCATAATGAAACAAAAGTGAAAAGTTATTTACATTGCCACAGTACCAATGTACCGAGGTAATATATTAACACTGGGGATATCCAGCTATATTAAGACATGTTAGGAAATTAAGTATGAAAATTATATTGTTTCTGTTTACTTTTACATCCTGTTTACTTTATTAATTGTTAACATTTTGGTTTTCTCATAACTGACATTTTCTATTTTCTAAATACTAAAAGAAAATTGTTGAAAAATGCAGTATTTAGTAGCATAATGAAGATACTACTAAGGAGAAAATATTTTTTTAAATTCCTGCCACAGACCAAAATAGGTAATTAAGACCAAAGTTTAAACCCACAGCACACTAGAAAAATGTGTGTTCCAGCTACCTGCTTTTTTCCCATTAAGCGAATCATTAAGAACAAAAGCAGTGAAAATATAATTTACCTCTGTGAGCACTGTTCCAGAGAACTTTAGCTCAAGCATTAATCATCACAACCCCTAGGATAATTATGTCCCAAATTCAATTTAAAAAAACTACAAGAAATACCTAAAAAAAAA
Source organism: Oncopeltus fasciatus (assembly GCA_000696205.2). NCBI lineage: Eukaryota > Metazoa > Arthropoda > Insecta > Hemiptera > Lygaeidae > Oncopeltus > Oncopeltus fasciatus. Next base: position 297,464 of record KZ806933.1, on the reverse strand, counting down.
AAAGAAAAAAGAAAAAACTAAGAATTTTACTTATTGACTTTTTGAGTGTATAAAGAAAAAAATACCCTTCAATATCACTAAAAAATATAATCCATCCTGCTTGAGCAATTAAGGATTATATATTGGATAATTATTTAAAGTAAAAATTAGATCAGAGTAAACTAAAATAAAAAAAAAGTTTTAGTAGCTTTTATCAAATAGCAAGGACCATGAAAAAAAAAATCCTTTTTATTCATTTTATGCTAATTAATGAATAAAATGACTTTTAAGACAATGAGATTATTTCCCTATCTGAATATCTCTTCCTCAAGTTCATTGAGCTCTCTAAAGCACCATATTAAATAAAGAAATTTAAAACAAAATCTAGATTACTCATAGTTGGATGAGGTTTCTCACATTTTTTTAATGCAATTTTAAAATTTAATTCATAAATAATCAGTAAAGCATAAAAAATCACATTTAAAAAAATGTGGCAGTTCTACCCAAAGCCATTGAATTTTTAACACTAAACAATTTCTAGCTACACATACTTCTGAGCTGAAAAAACTGACTGTTGAGCTTATGGAACTTGCTATTCCTATCTTAAATCCAGCTAAGCATATTTCAGGATTGATGATCTCTCAAATAGAACATTTGATGGTTTCTCAAATACAGCAATATTTTGTATTTAGCTTCAAAATTTCTCTTTAGCTTTGATATTCATACATAAACCATAATATCTGCTTAGCTGTAATATGATAATACTGTCAAGAAACTAAAACAATCTTGGCAATAAAGTGATCTTTTTTTTAATAACTAATTCAAACCTTTATTATTTTTTTCCAAAGGGAAAATGATATAACATAAATGAGAATAATAAATAACTAAAATTTCAAAATTAATAAAGTGCCTCTTCTTTTTAGTCAAATTTAATCATTCTCCAAAACAAAATAAATATATATTTCTTTAACTAATAAAACCCAATGGCTTCCACCCACTAAATTAAATAAAGTATGAATTTTGTATAATTTGAAATAAACCATAATTTTCCTTCAGTTTTACACAAATCCAGCATTAGAAGCACCACTCATAAACATTGAAAATATTAAATTAAGTCTGTAAGAACCAATTTTTAAAAGTTGGAGACTAATATTTTTAAAAGTTGGAGACTAATATTTTAAATAAGCAAATGAAGGGAAAAGTGACATAATTTAAGTAATTTTTCTTTTAATCATTACTTGGATTTATGAGCAAATAATAGCAATGGTAAAAAAAAAAAAAAAAAAAAAAAAAAAAAAAAAAAAAAAAAAAAAAAA
>KZ806933.1:262353-289749 GCA_000696205.2 Oncopeltus fasciatus | reverse complement strand
ATATATATATATATAAAGAGAAGAGAGAACACTTTAATAATTTGTTTAGTTCGATAAGTATACCATGGTTAATTCTTCTACTTATTTTTTTTTGGCAATAATTACAGGCATGTCTAGCTTTCAACTATTAGATGCCCATCTATCCACACTTTTGACCTCACAAAGCCAGATCAACTCCTTATTTGCAGATGATTTACATATTAGGAATTAATATATGACACCAATTTCCCTCCTTTTTTTTTATCCTTGAATTGTCCTACCAGAATTGCATTGGAGTCATAAGCCATGTATGCACAACTCATAGCTAGTTATTTTTCTCCAGTCCAGGCTCTTCAGCCGGCTTTAGCTCAGTTACTATATTTTCCCTTATATTTTTCTTTCTTTTTTTATTTTGGAAAGGCAAGCATGCTTTAAACACACACACACACAAAGGCTCACATATATAAAATATGAAAGAGTTATCAACAATTTTTAGTAATTAGAAGATTTTGAGGTTCTAGGTTACACTATATTAAAAAATTAAATAACAAAGGGGCTGCATAAACTAAGAGATTGCATTTTTTTAAAAGGTGGTATTAATAGCATCAAATGGTTATCAATACCATTAATACCAAGAATTATGGATTAAGAGTCAACATATATTTGAGTGTTAGCCTTCCATTCAACCACTTAGGGTCATGGAGGAAGGGGCTACTACAGGTTGCCACCCTTATGTTGCCATTTTAAACAGCCATGGCTCAGGACAAGCTTCTATATTATAAGAGTCAACATATTATTTATCTTATAAGCTGAGGAGAAATGAGTGTAAAAGATTAGGTGACTAAACTAATTCTAGACTGTTCTAAACCAATTCTGCAGCTGGAGGAAGTGTTATAGCTACATTGTAATTACATTAGTAAATATCTTCTATAGATAGTAAGTAATAGTTTGATATACAAATGAACTAATATAGAATCTGAATTAAAAATAAATATTTTAAATACTACTATTAACTTTGAGAAAACATGTTCACGTAGGCTTCCAAAAACATCAGATGTATGTAAAGTTTTTTCCGGGTTGGACCGTGTAAAGTTTTTGATGGTAGCCGAGCTTTCGCACATCCTGTGATGGCTTCTTCAGGGCTGAATAGAGTTTTTGTGAAAACAGTTAATAATTTAATAGTTTAACTATATGACCGCTCCTTCTCTTTCTCATAGAACTTCAAGCAAAAGTAATTCCCTTAAATTATTGACAATATAAAGCCAATATGCAGAATTTGGTTCCTATATTTTAATAATTCCCAATTATATGTAACAAATGTAAATAAAATTTATATTTTTTTCATATTATGTTCTGCAATTCTTTTCATTACTTAAGTTTTAATAACAAGGATATTAAGGATTTTTCAATTTGATCTCTGCCTAAACCCCCCTGTCATTCCCTTTTCTCTATAAATAATTTCAGAGATAAAAAAACTTATCCAATGGCTTGCAAAATTAGCTTAAATACCAAATTTGGGTTCTTTATCTTTAAAACTGCAAATAATAGCTTGTCAAATATATAAATATAATCTGAAAAAAAAACTTCAGTCAAGGTCAATATTTCAACATTATACTTTCCTTTCGTCAGAGCTAAAAAACACAAATCAAATTTACACTCTATATCTTGCTTAATGCCTATTAAATTCAGCATATACACTTCAACATATTATAAATTAGGCTGGTCCAAAAATATATATCTATTTAATTATGCCGATACTAATTTTTATCAACTTACCGACTAGAGTACTGTAACAATGGAAAAATAGTTTAATACATCTAAATATCTATATGTAACAGGTGTGCAATTTATTCTTTTGTAATCTGACAAGTTAATTATACTATAAGAATAACGTATTATAGTGGCAACTAATGTACAAAAAAAAAAAAGAGAGAATTATCTTAGATAAACAATAATATTCAGTTTTAAACTGAATATTAAATAAGAGTAGACAATGTAGTAAGGCCCCAGTAATTTGGTACTGATATGTTGATGTTACTTTTCTAATCTGGAGACACGGCGGCAACTCACTGGATAAGTTTTTGCACCATTTCAAAAGAATAAACTCTGGCATACAATTTACCACTTTTACAATTAACATGAAAATTGAAAAAGAAAGTCAATTGCCATTTCTAGATGCAATAGTGGAGAAAAAGGGTGATCTCCTCAAACATACTGTAAACAGGAAACCCATTCACAGTGATAGACATCTTCATGCCAACTCACATCATCACCCGGCACAAAAGGGAGGAGTAAACATAAACACTTTACTGGATAGAGCAGGGATATTATCAAAGCAGATGCAATTGAAAAAAAAAGAAGAGGTGTCTAAAGACTGCCTTCATGAAGAATGGCTACAATTCCAGTGTATTTGAGAAGGTACAGAGTTAAAATTAAAGGCTCTGCATACTGTCCTTATGACTTTACACACAAACAGAGATATCAACATTTGATATACGACTCTACACTACTTACTGACTGTAGAACAGTACTAAGAAACAAGTCATTAGCAAATTACGGAAAATGACCAGTAGAAGCAAATTTATAGATGGACAAAAAACTACTATCAAAGGTCACAAAATTCCTAAAGATCACTCTTGTCAAAAAAATGCAAATGAGAGATACTCTTAATAAAATCTTGTCTTTCGGTTCACATAACATAAATAAAAATTAAATTAGTTATCTTATAATCATGTAAATATTTTTCCATATATACGTGTCTTTCCTTTTTTCTCACAAAATACTGTCCTATGCTGAAGTTTTTTTTATTATAGGCGACTAAGATCCTCAACAACCTTGAAATTTATATAAATATACAATAATAATTTAATACCACCAAACTTTGAACAAGGTGGGTGGTATTAAATATTTCTGGATGTCTCCCATGGAAAATTTGGTATATATAAATATTTTTCAAGTAAATTCAAATAGCAAAGAAAACTAATCCCTTTAGTGGGATCAATATTGATTTAGTTGGTTATTTATGATTATTCAGTGGAAAATAATATAATATAGTGTAAAAATATAATAATTAAATATGATTCTCAATTCTTAGTTTTCTGATAGGCTGAGCTTCTGAGCAGTGTATAGGGCATCAGGGGAGGATTTACATGCCTTTAGTTAATTGTTTTTTCCCTATATAAATCATTGCTGCATTCAACTTCATTCAGAACACAAGCAGCATATATTTCCTTTTATCTAAACCTTTCTTTCCTTTCACCATTTAGCTCTTACTTATTTCCTGTAATAAACAATTATTTAAGCCTTTTTAATTTGTTGCCTTTATATAGTCATTGCATTTCATTTATTCTCAATCACATTAATGCTCTAATCTATTTTTACATTTTATTTTCATCTACAACACCACTAGGTCATTCATATTGATATTTAAAATTAGAATTTTAAATACCTGAACTCTTATTGTTTTGTTTTTCAAACTAATTAATAAATATTTAGTTATAACTAAATGAGTTTAAGTAACAATTACAACTCCTAAACTGTTAAAGATATTTGTCTCAACATATTTTAATTTACAGATTCTTGCTTACTATTTATTATATTATTATAATAATTTCGAAAGTGTTATAGTTTAGCTTTCAGTGCAGATAATAAAAATTGAAAGTGATACCTAATTACAGACAATAAATTTTGCTTTAATGAAACATGTTTCAAACTATTCAAATTCACAATGTTCTAAACTTTAATTCCAAACATTATAAACCCCGACAAAAAAAATCACCTAAGAAAAACCAGTGTCCTACAAAATTCTTGTAATTTTAAGGCATTAGTGGAAAAAAATTAAACATCCGCTGAAACAATTCATGAAATTATAAAATATAAAATGGAAGGTGTCATTGACCAGGTATTGGTAAGAAAAAATTAGCAGTGGAGATACAACATGGGAAAGAAGAAGGCTTCAGGCAACCATTAAAGGATAATGATGGAGTTCTGCAGGAAGCTGCTGAGTAAAATCCTTCCTCAAGTACTCGCAAACTTGCCAGGGAGTGTGGTGCTTGAAAGATATGGTTAGTATCAATCTACTCTCCTTGCGGAAGGTGAAGAAGAGCAGTAGCCTAGTCCCTCACGAACTTACTCCTCAGCAATAGGTTAGGAGGTTAAAAATTTGTGAAAATATATTGTAAACCAGAAGATTGTCACTTGTGATGAAAAGTGAATTATTGGCGAAATCTGAATACCCATGAGCAATGGCAAGATTGCAGTCAAGCTACTTTTTCTGTTGCTGCAAGGGGGCAATTTGAAAAAAAAAAATTCATGCTTTGCATTTTTTTGTAATTTTAGAGGTATGATTCATTAAGACTTTGTTCTCTATAATTCTGAACTCGACTCTAAATATAGTATGCTAGGTTGTCTGAGCATTATCCTACTTTGATGAACTAAAACAGAGTTTTATTCCAAAAATATAATGCTTGTCCTCACACTTCCCATGGGGACAAAGAAATGTTTAAAGAACATGGGTTTGAGCTTCTGCCACATCATATAGTCCAGACCTCGCATTATCGGATTACAATTTGTTTCAATCCATGGCCCATTTTCTTCAGGAGAAAATATTTGATAATTTTGCAAAAATTGAAATTGTTGAGTTCTTTGACACTCACCCCAAGAGTACACATATGTGTGTGTGTGTGTATATACATACACACACACACACACACACACTCACTCACTCACGCCTGCACATAACCTCGCCCACCTCCAAAGGATCATTTATTCAATAAAACTCACATACTAAAGATTCATGAATCCCATTTATTTCTGGAAAATTTTCTTCTTAATCAATGTTTTCTAAACATTATAGATGCTTCAAATTCTTTTTTTAATATTCCCTATATTTATAATTTTGCTACTGAAATATATTAATTTTTCCTACAATGTCCATCAGCTAAATAAAAGACTAAGTCAATTATAAAATTTATTTTTCTATCTAAATTCCTCCTTGTTGCACACATATGAATTTATTTTCCAAAATATAAGAGATTATTATTATTGGATGGACAGATTTTTACCTCTATATTTTGTTGGATCCCCACTTCAACTCACTCACAAATCATATATCTTTTGTGATGTGAGAATATGTTGGAACAGACTTATCACAAATAAAACAAAACATTTGTTTTAAGAGTTGTAATTGATATATTAACCTTAATATAATTATAGTTAAGGGAAATATATCTGCTTATTTTTAAAAGTAAATCCATTAGGTATAGATCAAATTAAAATCAATCCAGTATTTTGCAGCATGTAAACAAGCTAAAAATTAAAATGTAAAACTTAAGAATAATATATTAAGTTAAAATAAAATATTTCAAGATTTTACAAGCCCATTCTTGAGTTCAGGTAATATAAATAAAACAAGAGAAAAACAGTTATTAAATGAATAACAAATCATTTTAATTTTAATACAAAATACATTTTGTTATGAAATTTGGAAGTACGAAAACTTCATGTTTAGTCTTCTTTTATTAACTCAGTTGAGTTTGTAATCATTGATCTCACTTCAGAGTGAGCCAATTTTTACAGATTTTAGTTTTACACTATCTCTTGATCTGAACAGCAAAAGCAAACTAGCTTTGAAGAAATGTTATTTTCTAATAAAGTACAAATATTTCTCCTTACTAATATTTTCTGGTGTTATTAAATGTATTATTTCTCCTTAAATAATATTTTTTATTATTATTAATTTGGCACCATATAAATGGAATCGCTGCAATGAATGTTCTGATATGAGAGATACAAAACAAATATTGCAATAGCATGATCACTTGAAAAGAGTTTAGGGTTAAGTCCATCTTTGGCATAAATTTATTTTAAAAGTAATAATTGCAATTTATTAAAATTATGTATTTGACAAACTTAAGAGTAAAATCTAAAATTCATCTTAAAGCTTTAAAGCTTTTTAGAAAAACTTCACTCTACCTTAAACAATAACAGATGAAGTTGTGGTTTCTTTAAGCAGATAGCTCTCAATATTATTATGGAAGTTACTTAAATGGCACTATTGTCACTAGTAATTAATACTGGAAGCCAGTAAAAAAGAAAAGACCCAAAACATAGAGAAATTATAATTACAGTTAGTTAAATATCACATGCCAGGAAAAATTAATCCTTAACAGTTTCCTTCTAAAAAATAATAAATAAATAAAATATAAGAAAATTAATGACTTTCATGGAAAATAGTTTAACTGATTTGAATAAATTATAAAAATTTGTTTTTTACAACTGTAATGACTTGTAGAGTATTATTTTTTTTTTTAAAGTCTTTGTATCTGAGCTTCTTCATTTAATTATTTGAAAGAAAGGTAAATAAATTTAAAAAAAGGTCTTGAAAAATTGTTCATGCTTGAATATTTTAAAATTCCAAATTACTCAGCCTCATATCAGATATGAAACTATGACTTATTTAGAAATTCCTGAACTGGCAGGTTCTCTGAATCAAACATAACAATGTAATTATTATAGTGAAAAGTGAACAGATTATGTACTGCAGTTAACTTTAAATAATATGATAAATTGGGTTAAAAATAGAGAAGTTAATGGATCCAATCATGTGCTATGAATAGTGATTACATTACTAACATAAAATTACTGCATTAACATGTGTAGTGAGCCTACAACGAACACATCTGTGAAGGAGAGCTAAGCATTGTTGCAAAATAAATTTATTATATGCAATAAATAAGTTCAAAATTAGATGAATGTAAACGAATATAAACAGAAAAAGGTTTTTACTAGTCATTTCCAAAAAACAGACTTTTTGTTGTCACTTTAGAATTGAAATGGAACTATAAAATAAAGTTGGCCTAAGTTTTAAAGATAAAAATATATTTGTAAATATACATACCTGAAGAGTATTTATAATTTGTTATTAATGTAGATCAAAAAATAAAATGTTAAACTGATGTAACCTAGCACAAATTAAAAATCCAAATATTCTTATTAGCTATTTAGTAGAATAAATATAAATATTCAATACATAGTGTTTTTATAATTCTTATTTAATGANCCATATTATGTGTCCAACTCTACCCTTCATCACGACTTTAATATTTCTTTCCTCTCCTCCTTCACAAGCATTCATAGTAAACTCCAATTTCATCCTAATCCTTATGCCCAATCCCTGTCTTCGGGCATCAATTCTTACAATCCTTCCGGTTAACTGAAACGGAGGTGGCCTAAAATTATTAAGAGTGGGGACGATGAGCCTCTTCTCCCCGCGTATATTTCTTTAAATCATCAAATTACAAAATGTTAAATAACAGAATGTAATAAATAAAGATTTATTAACTTTAAAAAAATTATCTTTAACAATTCTCTAGGCAAATGATGCAGGTTTAGTGAATCAGAAAAGAAAAAGAGTTGAATACAGACAGTGACAGTGAACACATGTATTCGGCCACGAAGATGGATAATGTCCGAAAGCGCTCGCCAACAGAAGATAGTTTGCAGAAACCAATGAAGACGGATAATAGAAGGTATGATAGAAAAGAAAAACTATATTCACAAAAGCAAAAATTAATTAATTAATAAAAATTAAATAGAAATATGTTTTATCATCAATAAATGTTTTTAATATTAAAATTAAATGTAATAATATCATAGGGACATGAATATTTAGAATATGGTGTTTATCTACAGATAGCCCTTCCCTTCAATGTTAAGTGATCTAATGGAAAGTAAAGAGATNAAAAAAAAAAAAAAAAAAAAAAAAAAAAAAAAAAAAAAAAAAAAAAAAAAAAAAAAAAGAGAAAAAAGTTATCTGACTCTAAACGCTTGAATATTAATCAGTTTTGTCGGAGATGATTGCAGAACTGGAGTCACGACAGAAAAGAGAGAGAGGGAGTGAGAGGGAGAGGGAGTGAGAGAGAGAGAGATAGAGGGGGGAGCGAGAGCTTGAGCGTGTGCGTGCGCGCGTGTGTGTGTGTGTGTGTGTGTGTGTGTGTGTGTGTATGTGCCTATGTGTATTTACATAATTCCATGAATGTAAAGTATAATTTTCAGATAGTAGCAACGTTTATTGTTTCATTATTATAACATTAAATTAATAGGGACATGTGCATATTTTCAATTTAACTGATCATGAATTTTAACTTTAAAACAAAAAATAATTTTTTTTTACTATAAAATCAGTTTTTCAAATGTTTATAAAACTTCTATATTGCTACAGTCAAAATATTTATTAATATGTTAGGCTGCTAACTATCAAAAACACTCTTCAAAATTGATAAACAAAAATGGCAATATATAAAGAGCCAAATTTATTTTTATAATTTGGTTGTTTCATCAATTTATTTTGATATATTAATATCATTCAAAATTTTTAATGCATCAAATAAATAACAAGAATTCTACTCACTATACAGCAGCTTCACCATGTTTTTATTTTTAGACAGTTAAGATAAGACAATAATTTTGTCAAGCTTGAAAATTCACCATAATTATTATATACATACACAATTAATTTATGGACCCATATATAATAAATAAACATCCATATACAATAACTACACCCACTTTCTTTAAGATGAATGGCTGGGGTTCTAAAAAAAAATTTCTTATTTGATCATATAAACACAACAATAAAGCTAAAAACAAAAAGCAAAAATATTATTCAGGATACTTAAAATTTTGAAATGTGCATGGATACCATCCACCTAATTAAAAATGAATGTATTCAGAAAAGATTGATATTTTACAGAAAATATAAGATGAATTAAGCTATGAATTTCTGTTATTTAGTTATAAATAATTCTACTAGCTTATCAAAAAATTAGAAGTATAGTTTGCCAAACTGTTAATGTTTAACTTTTAAAATATCTTAAAATATTAATTATAAAACATCTCTTATTCACTATTCACTTTTTGTTTTTATGCTTTTATAACCAATTTCTTTAAACTTACAGATTGAGCCAAGAAATTTGACATCATTAACCATATTAAAAAAACAAATTATCAGATACGTCTCTAAAAAAAAAAAAAAATTAAAAGTTATATGTAACTATGGAATTTCTATGGATTTAGAATTTTTTGGAATTATAAATTGGGTTTAAGAACAAAAAAAAAAAAAAAAAAAAGAATAAATATAGGGTGCACTTTATGAGGGTAAATTTTCAGATATATCTGGTTCCTTTTTAAGAAGATATTTCAAAAACTACCTCAAAATGGTTTATATCAGAAAACATTAGATCATTTTAATGCTTTACTAATCAATATAATGAATTATAATGAATAAAACCAAGGCTTTCAATTAGATGTTTCTACAAATAAGACAATAAGATGTTATGCTTGATTAAAATTATGGTTTTAATGCAACAACTAAATAACAATATGAGAAAAGAATGTATAAATTTAATTCAATAGATATTGAGACTCACCTCACATGTGAATAATTAACATTAATAATGTTTTATAGATTGGCTTTTCATGAGTATGTAGTTGAAAATTTATAATCAATGAAAATTACTTTCTGCATTTTACTTTGGTTATTTTTGAAAGTTAGTTAGAAGAATGGTATTTTGACAATTGGTCGAAGTAATTTATTTATTTTTTTTATTAGAAGTTTCTGCAGTGTGAATTTTTTTCTGGAGGTTCTTTGAAAGGGTAGTAATGAAGATGGGGTTTTTGATAATAAGGTTTCTTTGGTCTAGATAATTACAGGGGGGTTTTCAGAAGGGTTAATAAGATGGGAAGTTCTGAAATAAGATTTTTTATGGTAGGACAATTTCTGAAAAGGGGTGGGGATATATAGCCTAAGGTTTTAGATCAATTTAGTTAGAAAAATTGCATTATGCTTTTAAATATAATGATATAAATGAGCTAAATTTTAGACATTATGGAATTACATTCTCTACAATTTTTTTCCTATTCATTGTCATATCTCTATTATTTCAACTGAATTACTGAAGATCTTTTTGACTCAGGGTGGTCAAGGGATGGAATACAGCCCTATCCTACTTTGACTAATAATAAAAATTGCTTATACTGCAAAAGGGCAATACAGATGAAATAAAAAATCCCTGGGTTTTAATAATTTTTTGACAATTGTATTTGAGTCTAAAAAAATGCATATAAAACACTAACATATGCATGGGTAATTTTGTTTTTTATTTTTCCACCAAAGTACAACTGGAGTATTTGTTAGTGAGTTAGTAAGTTAGACATCAGAGTATACATAATGTTGGAGTATTTATTTGTATATATAGTTAGTTTATTTTAATTGGGTTATCATAAAAATTGAAAACTATACAAATTTTGTTATTTTGAATTTTTTTCTCATGACTAGTATAGCAATAATTTGTACAATATTCAAATCTTCTAAGACATAATCCTTACGGATCCCTATATTAACATTAAAATTTGGTCAGTGGTTTTGACTACTCAGGCAAAAAATGAATCAAAATTTTAAAGATTAAAAAAAAAGTGAAATTTAATCAACTACATAACATTTCCTTCTAGGTAATTTAGAGAGCTTCAAATTTTAGAATGAATGTGAACAAGAAAATAAGCTAAAATCAAAAGATGCAAAATTTATAAAGTATTTAATACTGGTCCACTAAACCTGTAAACAAATAACCAAAGAATGTCAAATACCTTTGAAATTAAAAAATTTTAACACACACATGTTATTTTTGTAGTTTTATTTAATATCTGAATGTTCTTTAAATTTTAATAAATTGTTATATGGTGTTGTGTGTGTGTGTGTGTGTGTTGTGTGTAATTGAGAGGAGAACTTACCACAATTTATTATTTTAATATGGACATTAGAAATTTATTTATATTAATGTAAAAGCATGAGTTAACATAAATTAGATACATGAACAAGGCACGGAATTTATCACAATATTGTCATTTAAATTATTAAAAAATCTATATAATGTTTAGTGTAGCAAATATTACATAGCTTCATAGAGTACATGTTTTAATAAATAATAATTTTGTATCAGAAAAACATGAAAATTTTGTTTATGTATGTTGGTGGTTCAAAGAGGAGATTCAGTTAGAAAGATTTTATTTACTTATTCCTGACCTGATCTATACTGGGAGATCTGCATCGATCAGAATCTGGATCAGGTGGTTGGGTGCGCTTAGGGGATTTCGGTACTCTCTGGTAAGGGTCAGAACCACCATAAAGATCTGGAGATGCAACATTTAGTAGGCAAACTTTATGTATAATATCCACTACAACAGCTCCCATTTCTGTTCCATAGGCCAGCCTGGAAACCAACATTTTATTACAGAAAAAAAAATAACCTTTATTTTATCTCAGCAGGCATATAACATGTTTGTAGGGTAAAATTATTGACAATTTAAAAGAGCTAGAAATGTATTTCCTCCTTCAAGATAACTTCACTACTTAACTTATTAAAATAGTGTGAGGCAAAGCACTATTGCTAAAATTTGATTGAACTGGCTAGAATAGAAGAAGCAAAAGATTTGGTTTCAGTTAAGACTCCTACTTCAAAAGTTTTTATTGTATTAACATAGAAGAAATAAAAATAAATAAATAAAAAATAAAGAGCCTCACATTCGTGAAATAAATAACTTATATCAAAATTTACATTTTATTAAGGTCTACTTTTTTTTTTTTTTTTTTTTTTTTTAAAGAAAGAACACAAATATTCTTAACTCTACATTACATCAATAAAAAGGATCGATTCATGATTTAAATTCATCTACTGATTAATTTATTTATCATTTTCTAAATATTATGACATTATATTTTAAAAAAACATAGATTTTTAATGAATAATTCTTGTTCAAAGCATAAAAAAATGCTTTAATCTAATGCCTATTACTGGTAATATTAGTATGAGCAATATGGTGTTTCCAGGTAATGCTGTCATTATAAATGTCCCTCTTAACCTAGATGCACAACTACATCTTTACCTTTACTACATCTATACTTTATTCAATAATTGTATTATTTACCTTTCCTTTTAGTAAACCTTAAAAGGTTATGTAGTCTATGTGCCCTGATAGTTTATTTAAGTAGCTAAATGTCTTATTTATGCTAAATTTAAGTTTTGGTGTTATACAAGCAGATTTTCCATTGGGAAATCAAGCTATTAAAGTTGGTAAAATGATAGCATTTTTAAAAAAATTTTCACCGATTTCACTTAGGAGCTAAAAATATATTTCATTAAAATTAATATATATATTCTAANATATATATATATATATATATTTCTGCACATGCTCTAGCATTCTCAATCTTTTAAACATTGAATTTAAATTCAATATTCAGACTTCTTCCTTCCTGTAAACAATTAGATGAGTTTGTTAATGGTTGAAATCAGTGGGGGGGAGGGGTTTAGAAAAAGATGTAATTTTAAATCTTAATATATTTGTTACTAATAAAGTTATGGAGAAAAAAAAAATGTACAGAACAAAATAGGTGTGCAAAAATGGTGAGGGGGGGGGGGAGTCCTTTGTTGTTAACAGAGTTATAACAAATTTTAAAGATGATAATTAGTGCATAATGTAATTTTCTAACATTTATGTTCTATAACATTGTTTTGAAAATATATTATTAAGGAAGAAATCCACACAGAAAAAATATTGAAGAGTAATAAAAATAAATGTCTATTTTAAAAATTTTGTCTAGAAACTTCTAGATATTAAAATATACAGATTCAAATAGTATGTGTGAAAGCTCAGCTATCTAAGAAAAATGAAAAAAAAAACTCTTACAATCCATATGAAGAGTTGATGCTGAGGCTAGCAATTGATGATGCAGATAAACATACTAAAACTGCTTGAAATCCAGGAGATTTTTTCTGAAGGCCAGGCTTTACTTTCACAGGACACATGTCTGCACCAAATGGCTAAAAATCCATAGAGAAGACTTTCATTTAAAAAAAAAAAAATTGAAACACTAAAATAATTTTTAAAGACATTTAGCTAAAAAAACTTTATATTATTATAGTATTATCATAAAATCAGCCTAAAGCTGGTAGAAAAAATAATTTAAGCAATAATTTAAGTACCTTATCAGATGATTCCATTTTATTCAAACTACCTCTTGCTACTGTATCACATTCAGGAGACAATTCCAGCTCATCAAAACCTTCATAAACCATAGGGATATCAAGCACCTACAGCATGAATTAAGTGTCATAAAAGTTTTGTAGTATTTTTTATTAAAATTATTTAAGGATAATGCATTTTTGAATCTTATATCCTACTCTTTCAGCTATACTCCTTATCAAAAATCATGCTCAATACTTATAAACTGGTTCACTAAATCAAACTATTCCAGATGCCTCCTTTGTTCAGAGAATCATAAATCAGCACTCTTATCTCTCTCTATATTGACTGATACACATTGGCTTCTAACAAATCACCCTTCTAGTGAATGAACCCAACCTTAAAAACACCTTTCATCTTTGTCCAATCATCATAAGCCAAAACAAACCCTATTAATAATAAACATACAGATTATAAAACAAAAAATAAAATAGAAACCCCCCCCCCCAAAAAAAAAGAATACAACAAATGTCTAAAAACCAAGGTGCAAAAGTTGCTATCTTTATAAAGATAGGAAATGAAATTATATATTTGAAGTTTAATAAATGGTATTAAATTAATTTAAAGGAATAGGGTGAATAGAGGAAGGGTGAAGTGGTAAGCATAAGTTATTGGCATAGAAATTGAAATATTAAAAAACAAACTTATTTCTATGACCTTTGACCTTGAATACTCGAGAAACTCACACTCCCAGGTTGGTGACTTTTCACCTCTTATTAGTTGGTAAAAATGAAGGTACATGCAAAAATGTACCTGTTGGCGAGCGCTTTCGGACATTGTCCATCTTCTTGGGCGAATACATGTGTTCACATTCACTGACTGTATTCGGTCAACAGCACTGCCACTGCCCACAGTTGAATACAGACAGTGACTGTGAACACATGTATTCGGCCAAGAAGATGGACAATGTCCGAAAGTGCTCGCCAACAGAAGATGGTTTGCAGAAACCAATGAAGACGGATAATAGAAGGTATGATAGTTCTATAGTTTTAGTTTGGTCCCATGGTTAAAAATGGGAAATAATTTTTTGAAATAAGAAACATTAAAATTTCTGAAATATGTGTACCTAACTAAATACATAATTAAATCTTTATATATGAGGTGAAATTTTGACTTGCTACAAGCAAACATTACCTTCTTATATAATCTAACACCTTAGATATATAATCTAATCTTTCACAATTTTAAGTGGGGAACAATTTCCTTTCCACAATCTTTATCAGATATCATGAACCCACATAGTTTGGGGATTTAAAAAAAAAAAATACCATTTACTATTGTCTCATCATGCAAAAAAAAAAAACATTATCAATCTGTTCTAAGAGTATGTTTCTTGTGGTGTTCTTTGAATATTAAAATAAAAGAATTAATATTAAAATGAAGGATGAATGCTTACCACTGTTTCAGATGTTGCCTCCTGTTTTTTAAATTTAAATAGAATAACATAACCAGCAGCTCCAGCAACTGCTAACTTTCTAGATTCAGGGCAAAGTGAAAGGTGATGAACAGCAAATGGATCCTCCTCTGAACCATCTTGGGAACGTGATGATGGTTTCTCAAAAACTTTATTTGTCTTTAGTTTATATAATATCTGGAGAGTGCCTGCTGATGCATCCCAGAATTTTATACTACCATCAGCATGTCTAAAAAAATGAAAATAAAATGAAAAAATGTGCTAAAATTAATATTAAAGATTTAATAATGTTTAATAAACTTTTTAAATTAAATAAAACAAAGTTGTAAATAAAACACTGTTTCCTGAAATATTAAGACAATTTATCAAATTTAGAATAAAAGTTCTTTTTATTTCTAGATTATTCATTACTATTCGTTTATTTGATTTTGTTATTTATTTAAAAAATAAAAAAAAGTATAAAAATATGCATGGCTTAAAAAAAAAAGAAGTATTTTACTTTCAGCCCTGAAGAATCCACCACATGATGTGTGAAAGAATGGCAAGAAGAGACTTTTCTACATGATCAAGCCTGAAAGAAATATTTATGAATATTCCTGGAGACCGAGGAAGCCTACACGAACAAGATTTTTAGTATCTTAACAAGTACTAAACCAAGTTAATTACATGTTTTTTTGGGAAAGATATCAAACTGATTTTTCTTTGAAGAAAAAGGCATTTGATGAAGACTGATAAGTGGTATTCAAAGTTTAATATCTCATAAGAGATCACGTAACTAATGCTATTCAGTAAATAGACTGAAGATTTGGCCTATTCCAGAGTTTGAAGATGGACCATATTTAATTAATTAATGTTAAGGAAAAACCCTCTTTGTTTCATAGCTCCTTTTGCCAAAAGAAAATATTAATACAAAATGACTTTTTCCTTTTCTCCCGTCAATTTATTATAATGTCAATTATATTACTGAATGAAAGTTGATTTTATTAAGCAGGAGAAAAAAAAATCAAACTATGCATGAATCATTTATTACCTAGAAGAAAATTAAGTTGTGGATATACAATTTTTATGTTTAATAAAAAATTTAATTACCCAGTAATAATAATTTCACTGTAGCTACAAGGAGGAACAGACCATTCCCCTCCAAGAAGAGGCCATTCTTTTGCACTAAAACCAGTCCTTTTAGATGATCGCCCAACAGAGTAGAAGGCTGGTATGAGGTCTGATGGGCAGTCAGCAAGGTATGTGCAGCAAGTCACAGCACACTCATGCAAATCCATTGGGTATGGACTTTCAAAACAAGGGAAACCAGGACTAAGTAAATCTATAACTACCAAGTCATTTTGTAGGACAACAACAATTGCATATGGCTCAGGTATATCTGGGAAAAAAAAAAAGTTAGTTTAGTTCAAATCCATAAATAAAAATTATTACAAATAACATTTTTTTCAATGAAGGAATTTCTCTCCTTAGATTTTCTGAACAGATTAAAGTCCACATTAGGAAATAAAAATGATTGAACATTTATAAACAAATTTAAGTACCATTAGGATAGGTACTCTTTGCATGTAGTTGCACCATGTTGCCCAAAAGTAATGAGTAAACATTTTCTATTTTTTTTTTTGATAAATTCTTAGCGAATAGAAAATATAATCTACAGCACATATTAAAGAAAAGAAATTGAAAATAAATAAAAGAAACACATATGGACTAACCAAACTAGGTAAATTCGATGTGTGCTAAATACAAGATGATAAAGCTGTAATTGCTTCAAATTAAAGTTTAGATTTCAGTGAAATTAAATCCTCACCTATAAGCATGAAATTAATCAACTGTCATAAAATAATTATTTTATTGTTTTGTTCCATTTTAGATTTATTTAAATAATAATTTCAACCGCTATATAATGTTCAAATATTTAAAATTAAAATTGAATGTGTGGTATGGGTACATTGATAGTTGATGTTCAGTCAGAAAGAAGTTAAGAAAAAAGAAAGGCTATAAAAAGTTATAAGTCCATCTTTAAGGTTTAGTAATAATTATTATCCTAAAAATAAATAATTAAAAAAATTGAAAATTGTAAGTTTTGGAAAGCAAATGAAAAATTAATATAAATGCAATTCAGTATTGGTTACCAGTTATAAATATCACAAAAATACAAATATAAAAAATAGTTGGTGGGTGACATTACATTTATTAATAAAAATTGAGAATACTTCTACTTTGTTTAAAAAACTCCAACATAAATATAATAATTTTTCAGTTGAAATAAATAAAACAAGCCTGAATAATATTATTTACGTATCTATTACTATGATTATTGTTGTTTATTTTCAAATTAAAGTGAATTATTACTGTTCTGTCTCACATGTCTGTGTCCATTGAGTTTTCTCAATACTAAGATGGGATGGGAGTAATATATTGAAATAAAAGTGTATTACAAGCATATATGAGGCATTAGAAGCTGGTGCAAGTGGAGACAGTGTTACTTCCTTATAGTTGTTTCACTTCAATATGGCAGCATGAGTTTCAAATCATGTGTTGTTACAGCTATACCTCAACTTTGTTAGTAAAATGCAATAATGAACAGAATTTAATACTCAATCAGCATATGCTAAGAAAAAACCTAACACATAAATTCTTTAATAGCCATACATTTTACTGAGCAATTTTGTACTTAAAATACTTTATGAAAATACTTGTTTCTTTCCTCACTAAGACATATTTTAGGAAATATTGCTTTGAAATTTTGAGTAATAATAGTAGATGTAATCTTCTTTAAATTTTATTTTAAGCTACATCTGACCATTATGGGGCACATAAAACTTGAGTAACTAATAATTAAAGTCGAGCAGTGGGAGGGCTAGACCCCAAGACACACCACTCTTACCCTACCTGTACTCTATGAACACTAGCAGTATACTGAATGAAAATAATGTTTACTTAAGACTTAATAATACATTTTTTGTTGTGCTTCCACAGATGAGATAGGAGTTTTATTACCTAATGTAATAATATCATCTATTACACTTTGGACTTTTATTTGTCCATCTTAAATAGCAGCTTTATCTCTTTTAGATGACAGTTCAACCAGAAGAAAACACAGACAAGAATTTGGCAACAAAGCAAGGTATAGTTTTCAAGATTTGCAACTATTTTCATTGATTTTACAAATCCAACAGAGCTGCAAACGAGAAGTTTAATGCAACTGGAGTCTCAGACTAAGACAAAGAGTAAATGATTTATAGCATAATTAAAAGACGCTGGCAATGCCCATTCACAACTCCCACGGAGAAGAGGAAATTTCATAAGAATGATGCTCAAACATCTATGACATGGTCTATGACAGTTTTGTATTGTGAGCTACGCATTAGAAGATAAAGTTTCTACTTTCTACCAATATTAAATTTATTACTTACCGATATTAATTTAGACTAGGATCTGCCTAATTTTTCAACATCAACACTGTTTAAAACACTCGTCCATATAAGGCTTACCTTTGAAAAGCAAAACAATGCTTTACTAATATTGTAGATGTAGAGGTATATGCAAACTTTAAAGAAGGCAAGAGAGGTTATTCCTTTTATGGAGACGAGTAAAAATTCCTACGTAAAACAAGTAAAAATACTGTTTATGTTTTGAAAAGAGGTTTCAGAAACAACTACTCCCATTAGTGAAGTTAATTTTTCATAATAAAGTACTTAAATGTATGTGAGTATATATATATATATATATANAATTGGTTCGCCACAGCTTTTTTTTCAAGTGTTTTAATACACTCCAAGGCTTTAAAGTAATTTCTCACAAATCAAGGAGGCAAAAAAAAATAATTAAATTAAAAAATATAATGAGATGTCTAGAGGAGTGATTTCCGGCATTTGGGAGACATACTCATCATGATTTTCGTGATAATTCTATACTCCACGATTTTGGAACATAGACATTATCCCATACAGACGTCTATGTATGTATGAATGGAAGTTGGCAGATATCACTAAGTAAACTCATTCCTGAGGAATAGTTTTACAAAGCAGATACTCAGATCTTAAGCATTCCCTGGACCCAGAAGAGCCCGGAAAGCAGTGCTTAGCGAAATCCAGGACTCCAAATCCCGGCTTTACCCCCAACGCGTCCCTATGCATGCCCGCAAAGTCTGCTTCATAAATTTTAATACTGTTATTTCTTTTCATATCTCTTCCTCAATTTATTCTACACTCATATGAATAGAATTGCCCCTAGATAACTAGATAATCAGTTTACTTTGGTATTATTATATGTCATCTGAAAAATATCCTTCAAATCAAGATCAAACCCTTTTATGAGAAACTTATAACTAAGATTTATATGCTAAACAATAAATGTAAGGAATAAAATAAAAAAATTATTTCTCCCAGCCAGGACTCGAACCTGCTGTTCGAGTCCTGGCTGGGACAGTCAGATTTTTTACTCTATTCCCTCGCATTAATTGTTTAAAATTTACGTGGGATTAAATACCACAACGAACACAATATCTATTATTGAAAATAAAAAGTAAATAACGAGTGTCGATAAATAGCTAGACAATGTCAGCTCCTTCGAGCATAAGACGATGTATTCGTCTTTCTCTTGGGTTAGGCTCTCGCTAGTGTGTTAGGAATTTAATAAGTTATCTGGCTCGTCCCGGTGGTATAATTGGTAGCATTCGTGCCCGGAAAGCAGGAGATCCAGGTTCGAGTTCAAGCTGGGACAGATAGATTTTTTATTCTTTTCCTTCGCATTAATTGTTTAAAATTTACGTGTGATAATATACCACAACTATGTTAATATTTATTAAGGAGTTAATTTTAAATTGAGCCATACATAACTTTTTTTTTTTAAACCAGTTCCACAACAGGTCATATAGGCCCAAGGGGGAAGGATGTATTTATTCTTGACCCACGGCACACTAGAGAAGGCATGTGATTAAACCACCATTCTGGCTGCCTACTTTTTCCCATTCAAAGAAGAATGGCACCCAATTAGAGCTGGGTGATCCATAGGAGCACACCCAGACTCCTCTGGGTCATTACAAATAGAAACACACAC
Source organism: Oncopeltus fasciatus (assembly GCA_000696205.2). Classification (NCBI taxonomy): domain Eukaryota; kingdom Metazoa; phylum Arthropoda; class Insecta; order Hemiptera; family Lygaeidae; genus Oncopeltus; species Oncopeltus fasciatus. Next base: position 270,215 of record KZ806933.1, on the reverse strand, counting down.
AAAAAAAAATTGCAATGCACTATGAGCATTGAACCTGGAACCTTTGTCTAAGGAGTCCAGTACCTTGACCAGCATGCTCTGCCTCACATAACAGTTAAGAGTTACCAGTTCAAATTTTGAGAACTGGGGCATTGTATTTATTATTTAAACCTTTGAGGGTGAGTGTTATATATTAATGCTATGCCAGTTATAATTTATAATCATAGGCCAATGGAACTTATCATACTTGAATCAGAAGACAAATTAAAGATTTTGAGTTTAATTAACAAAATTAGATTAAGATGAGTGGGGGTCTACATAGAACAAATTACAATAAAGTTCTCAATAAATTTATTGACAAAATAGGTATACAATCCACCCTTTAAGGAAAGCCAAATACTAAATTTTAGGAGTAATTCTGGATCAAAACTGAAATTAGAAACCACAGATAAATGAAATAAGGAAAAAAATTAATAGAGCTATATATGTATTAAGTAAAATTAAAAAAACCTTAGACAAAAACATCTAGTACCTATATACCATGTAATTGTTTAGTCTCAGTTATATGGATTACCCTTGAGGGGTAACACTTAGAAAGCTTCAGATATTTTTAACATAAAAAAGTGGGTTACTTGAGTAAAGTCTAATTAAAATGGAAGAACATCATACAGAAGTAATTTTAAGTCTATCAAAATTATAACTACTGCATTTCTTTATGTATATCATATACTTAAACATTTTAAAAAGTATATTCTAAAAAATATAAAAAAGGGGGAGTAGATGCTGTTATTCATACTCATCAAAAAATTAATTTATTAAACAATAAAAATTTGAAATCCTTTTATAAAAAGGAGTATGCTGGATAATTTTGCATAATTATTTATACTCCAAGCTGAAGAAAACCTCAAGACTTTTCAGAATAAAACTAAAAATAAGATAATTGAAAATTAACTTCATGGATTAAAAGCAGCAAAATTGGCAAAACAGAATTAAACAAGATTAGGTTCCTTCAATCTATATAGATTGTGTTTATATTCTTCTGCTATTTTTTGCTATAGCAGAAGAATATAAACACAATGAATGTCACTAAACAAGGGGACCTAAATTAAAAGATTGATATAGCTTTAAAGAAATATTAAAACATCGCTGTACAAGAGAGACTTGATTTGAAATACAAACTTTATTTAATTCCAAACATTTAAATTTAATAATAAAGTGTTTTTATTCAAAACTAAAAAATCATCTCAACTAACTCTGTTCACAAAACAGACAAACATGTATAAGAGAATACATCAAATAAGTGATTTTTTTTTAAATGGAAAAAGTAAGTTCTATCAGTCTTAATATGCATAATAATAATAGATATGGTCAATCAAGAATGATTAAATATTTTATGGTTTTAAGTGATTGATTCCAAACAAATATTATCTCTTATAATGTATATGTATATGTATATGTATATGTATATGTATATGTATATGTATATGTATATGTATATGTATATGTGTATGTATATGTATATGTATATGTATATGTATATGTATATGTATATGTATATGTATATGTATATGTATATGTATATGTATATGTATATGTATATGTATATGTATATGTATATGTATATGTATATGTATATGTATATGTATATGTATATAAGTAACAAATAAAATAAAAAATACACAAACAACAATAATTACCACTAGCATAGGGGCTTTCACAAAGTGTAATAAAATCTATCACATTATGTTCCATTTCAAGTACGGTGGTAGCTTTGCCATGTAAAATAGTTATTGTGGGTGATCTTCCAGCTCGGTCGTATGTTAAACCACCAGAAAAAATAATAAAGGTTTCCCTGTGTTGACAAAGACAAAAAGAAATATTAATCACTTAAGAAATGTGCATGGAATAAAATAATTTTAATTTAATACAACATTGAATATTGAAGAGGTATTTAATCTACCTGAAGAACAAATGAATAACGTGAAGAGCCAACTTTTAAAATATATTCTTAAATACCATTCAAGTCAATATCTAAAGAAAAAGATAAAAAAGGATTAAATTTACAAAACATAACTATAGCGTATATCTGAAAAATTTTAAATAAAGCAAGTTAATGTTATGTATTTTTTATCGTTCTACTAAATATGGAAAAATCTCTCGCGAAAGAACAGCGTNCTTTAAAAATATTTATTTGGTTATGGTTTATTATCCCTCATAAATTTTAAACAATTAATGAGAGGGAATAGAATAAAAAAATCTTTCTGTCCCAGCCAGGAATCGAACCTGGATCTCCTGCTATCCGGGCCGGCATGCTTATTAATTGATTAAAATTTACGTGGGAAAATAAACCACAACCAAATAAATATTTATAAAGACAAATTAAATAAAGTAAATGACAAGAGTCGACAAATAGCTTGACAATGTCAGCTTCTTCGAGTTTAAGATGAAGTTCTCGTCTTTCTCTTGGGTTAAGTTCTCGCTAGTGTAGAGGGAATTTAATGAGATATCTAGCTCGTCCTGGTGGTGTAATGGTTTAAGCACACCGGCCCGGATAGCAGGAAATCCAGGTTCGATTCCTGGCTGGGACAGATAGAATTTTTTATTCTATTCCCTCTCATTAATTGTTTAAAATTAGTTCTTTAAGAACTTTTTCTACATTGCTTCAGTATATATTAAAATTTGATAGCTAAAAATTAAAAAAAAAAAACCTAATGAAAGTGGTAATTTATCACCTAAAGATAAAAAACAAGAAAAAAAACCAAATTCTATGTCAGCAATTATTTGAAAGAAAGATAGAAAGAGATACAAATAACAAAATGTAAATAAAGTGAACAAAGAATAATTATAATCTTAATAAAATTATGTTTCCATAAATGAAATCAAACAAGTTAAATATTAGTCCATGAGCCAAGATTGATAATTTTGGCCAAAAAGACTTGAATTAAAATGAAGAAAATATTATCTGATTATCAAAAACCAGGTCTGCCTTTCAGATCTAGGGGGTAAAAATGGACTCATTTGCCAATGAATGAAAGTTTCCCTATGTAATTTTAAATGTAACATGAAGCTTAGTAAGTAAACCACCCTTAAAGTCCTCCATTTTGACCTACTAAAAGTTATCAATTTTCTGTCAAGTGAAAGTTGTTTTACAATGTATCCCCCCAAAATTGACTTATTAGCCAATTAATGCTAGTGCCACAATATAATTCTAGATGTTATGAAAAAAAACAAAAACATATTGGCCAAACCAGAGTGGAGGGGAACTTTGCAGCAGACTGCACTTAAATTCCTACATTTTGTCACCATAAAATTGTCTCTGGCTAATGAATAAAAGTTCTCATATACAATGCTATATGTAAAATGAAATAATTGCAGCCTTTTGGCTGTGTCCTATTATACTTGATATTACTCCTCTTAGTATAACTAATTTCTGGTGTTATCATTTTTCCACTCCATCCATTTTGTTAATTTTTGAAAATTTCAATATTCATTGAAAAGTTTGTTAATTTTTTTTAAGGATAAAGTTAGAGATTAAATGTTCATAAGAATAAGATTTGAATAAACGACTTTATCTTATAGGTGAAAACTTCAGTTTGTATATAAAATGACTCACTGCAGCGATATATCCAATTTAACAAATTTAAAAATAAATACCTTAAGCAAATATGTAATGTTCTTAAAATGAGTTTTATGAAGTCTTATTTTGAATAAGATCACTATTGGATTATTTAGTAACCATCTCTTGCGCTGATAACCTCTGCAGTTGAGCGCCATAAATCCCCAATAAACAAACAGTAACCATCTCTCCAAAGGTACTAGATATTTAACGTAATAATCAAGATCAATTTCTTTTTTGCTATATATAAATATAAATATTTTAAAATGAATTAATAATGCATTTTATTGTGAAATACTTTTTAATAGACTAGATAAATGTTGAAAATACAGTCACTCAATTGCTATAACCAATAAGGCTAGCTAGAGAATTTCTTCTACTCCCTGTACTTTACTCTGAGTCTAAGCCTCCGAGTAAGACGAATATATCGTCTTATGCTCGCAGGAGCTAACATTGTCGGCAATTTGTTAGACTCTCATTTTTTTTTTGTTTTTTTCCTATATTTCTTTTTTTAAATACTGATTTTAGTTGTGATATTTAATCCCACATTAATTTTATACAAGAAATGCAAGGGAATAGAACAAAAAATCTTACTACCTCAGTTAAGACTTGGAGTAAAGTGCGAGGAGTAGAAGAAATTACCTAGCTAGTTTCGGTGGTGTAATGGTTAGCATAACTGCTCGGAGAGCAGGAGACCTGGGACCAAATCCTGACTGAGGTAGATTGAGGTAGAATGAGTAAGATTTTGTATTCAATTCCCTTGCATTTCTTATATAAAATTAATGTGGGATTAAATACCACAACTAAAATCAGTATTCAACTACACAGGGTCTCATTTTTGCAATTATTAAAGAGAAAATAAAAACTTATAAACATTATTCTAAACACTAGGTATCAAATCTAGATCTCTGACTGATAGGAAAAAGTAAAATAAATAGATTGGGTCACACTTGCAGTTATTCCACATTAAGCTGTAGTATAAAAAGTGAATTGTCATTTACAGTGTGTGTATGTGAAGAAAATGTACCCTTTCTAACAGATATTTTATTAGCAAGGTTTTAAAGTACTTCAACTATGTTGTTGAAAGATAATAGGGGAGGTATAAATTCTTACCTTATGCTTGCTAATTCTTCATTATGAATTATATCTCAGACATAATACAACAGATAAGGAGCTAAAATAGATAATAGACAAAGCCAGAAAACAAGAATATCTAAATGAAAAACATAAACTGGAATTGATAATTTAAAAATTATATGAAACAAGGCAAACAAGCAAGGTTCTGGATCAATTTAATGAATGAAAAAAAAATAAAGAACCATATTAATTATAATCAGTAGTGTCTTGTTTTTACAGATTATCAAATAAAAGCTGTAGAGAAAAAAATGATGAGATTTCTCTGCAACTGCAAATTGATTCATTTGGTATAAAAATAACTAAAAAAGTTTCTACAGAACTCATTAAAAGACACTAAAGCAAAAGAAATAACTTCTAGAAATTTCATTTAGGCAAGGTAAAGATGGACAATAAGCAATTCTCAGACACTAAAAATGATCAGTGAGATTTTGAATGAAGAAGGACTAACCAGTGAAAAAAGTTGATATTAATAAAGACATGAAAAAGTAAAATATACAAGATATAACAAAGGTGTATTGAAATTAAAAGACACTGTACTGGATAATTTTATAAATATTATTTATTTTGTGGTCTTTAATCCCACGTAAATTTAGATCATTTTTAGTGCAAGGGAACAGAATAAAAAAATCTAACTGTCCCAGCCAGGACTCGAACCTGGATTCCCTGCTATCCGGGCCGGTGCATTTACCACTTATGCTGGTAATTGCACCTGACATTCGCTCCTCCGAGCATTAGCGATATATTCGTCGGCCTCGGAGGTTGGACTCTCGACACTAGTGCGGGGAATTTAATAACTTATCAGACTTGTCTCGGTAGCATAAGTGGTAAATGCACCGGCCCGGATAGCAGGGGATCCAGGTTCGAGTCCTGGCTGGGACAGTTAGATTTTTTTATTCTGTTCCCTTGCACTAAAAATTATCTAAATTGTACTGGATAATGATAAAAGTCACACTGTCACATAAAGTAGATCTCAAAACTATTTTAATGTTTCCATTGACTAGTTTCTAAAAACTAATCTTTGCTTGCCTGGTAGGCCAATGTGTAAAACTGCAAAGAGACAATTAACTACACATCCAGAAAACTGTTTCTCAATTATTTCATTAGGAGAATATTATTTCATATAGGAGAATAACTGGAAGGAAGTTGCCTTGAACAGTAGTGGAAAAATTAAAGCAGAGCCAAAACAACGTTTTACCAGATATTCACAACTATATATTATCATTATTTCATCCATTACAGACATGTTAACTTTAACTCTTGAAAATAATTATCAATTTATAATGGGAAAACCTTCATTCATTAAAAAAACGGGTGGGTTTTAGGACGACAAAATGGAGGAATTTAAGGACAGTACACTAGTTGCTCCATCCAATCTGGATAGCCAAACCAGACCATACTTTCATGTAACATGTTACATTTAATTTTGAAGAATTTCATTCATTAGCAAATGACTCAATTCTCATGAAAAATTCCTAAATTCACGTGAACACCATTTTCTAATCCCATAAATCTGAATGGTAGGCATGGTTCTTGGTTATCTGAAGGCAAGATTTTTTCCATTTTCTATTAAAAAAATTATGGACTTGTGAATTAAACTTTTCAGGCTCACATAATATATAGTAAATTTTAAAGCCATGAAATTTTATTGAAATACAAAAAAAAAATAATAAAGTCTTAAAATAGACCTTGGTATTCTATTCTTAGACCATACATATAAATATTGTTATTTTGTAGTAAAATAAACAATGTTTTACATTACTCATTAAATTATTTATAAGAATATAACAGATTCATATCAGTTTTGAACATAATGTCAAAATACCACATCTATGTTTGGTACTGCAAAAATGCTCACAATGAAAAGGCAAATAAATTTCAGATTAACATTATTAATATATATGCTTAGAGTCAGTGCAAAATAGCCCTTATCTAGTAAAGAGAGGCAGGGAGAACAGCATTGCCAAACCTATGATACAGACTTAAGTCTCCTGGCCCCTTACTGGCAGACTCCAAGCCCTACAGTGACCCACTCTCACGCCCCGCCCGGACACGCCCCTCCATGCCTCCATCATTAGAAGTGGCAAGTTATGTTGCACCAACTATAAGTACTGTTATTACTTTGCGAAATTTACATAAGGTTGCAAACATTAGGTTCTTTTAACTAAGCGATGATATCAGGAGATGTTATCCTAATGAATTTCTTCATGATTTTTCATGTGAAGTAAATGCTTCAAATACTTCACAGCAAAGTCTGAGTTATTTCTTTTAAGGTGTTCAGCAAGTTTTTGGATTTCTATAGACAAATTCAACTATATGAATTCCAAAAACTTTCTGAACATCCTTAGCTCTTAGGCGTTCTTTTCAGCAGTTTCTTCAGTCTAATTTCTGATGACAGATATAGAATAAAACAGAGAACTTTACCCTTTAGCATAATAAAAATAATTGAAGATAGTATTGTGTAATAAAATCTAACATATAAATCATATAAAATAATTAAATTTTAATAAAGTTATAAAAACAAATTAACAATAACTTCAACAATTTTTAAAATCATATAAAGCAAGATTTGTACCCACATCTCTTGATTCCCATTTGCTCCCGTTATGTATTTATACCATCGTAGCTTGCGCCTCTTCACATCAAAATTTGTCTCTAGTATACCTGAATATTATTATGTCTAAATAATACTTGTGCTGTAATAATTAATGAAAAAAGACTGGCTGAGGTCCTACTGATAATTTGAGAATAGTGGCTAGGGAAAGATCACTCTCTTGATGCTTTGTCTGAAAATTTCATATGCCATGACAGAAAAAATAATACTCATCAAAACTGACATTAATTCTTGACAAGCAACACTTAAAAGCCTTTCTGTTGAATAAATATTTATAGTTTACTTCCTCATGAAGTGATTAAGTAAGGATTTTTACCTCATTTAATTCCTTGAGAATTTATAAGTCCCATACATTACTTAGTAAAATATCTAGAATTAACACTAGTATACAAGAGGTATCACAGGATTTCAAAAACAGTTGCAAAGACCAAATTCTGATTCTGATTAGGTTCTATCCAAGTTATCATTAATGTTCGCTTCAGAGAATTATATATATATGCTGTTATTCATACTCATCAA